>APFE031119695.1:185464-239990 GCA_000404065.3 Pinus taeda | reverse complement strand
AAATCTTCAATGCAAGAAAAATTATTCGGGTCCAATGTAAGAAACTCATTTTCAAGTTGATGGGCTCTAAGTTCATTTTTGATTCCAAAAACTTTAGTAATTTGTTTCAATGCTTCATTAGGAGTATCAAGTTCTGCAATATGGAATCTAAGATCTGGAGAAATAGACATCCCTATCAACCCACGTGCTTAATCTTACCTATTTTCCCATTTAGTTGCCTTATCTTCATCTTCTGGTTTGGTTTCTTGGCCTGTGGCTATTCTGTAAAGACCTTTACTTCTAAGTAAATCCACAATGTAGGACTACCATTGGAAGTAGTTGGTGCTATCAAGAAAAACTTGGCATGGACTTTCCATTTTAACAAAAATTGAAGCTATATATGCTGAAACTAAGTGTTCCAATGGAAAGATCTCGAAAAATTAGGCTGGTTCAAAAAAAACGGCTCCGAAAACGGCTTTCGGATGAAGAAGTTATGGCTTTTTGAAGAAAAGTTGATGAAGATGCCGACGAACTGAGGGAATGTGTGGAAATGAAAAATCCGCCCCCTTTCCAAGATTAATCTAATTAGCTCAACAAAAAGGAGACTTGAACTCAAGACCTCTACTCTCATAAATTAGCTTTGGACCAAGTGAGCTAAACTAAAAGTTTGAGAGAGAGAGAGAGAGAAAGGGGGGGCTTGTTTTTTTTAGTCACTGAAGCTTTGGGTTGTGTGCTTGCTTGAGAAAGATCTTTTTCCCTACAAAACAAAAAACACAAAACCCAACATGGACTACAAAAAAAAAAAACCTTACGGCTTGAAGTTAGCTTTACTCGGAAACTAAATATTTTCCTCAATGTTTCTGATTTTCTGAGATCACGCTAAGGCGTAGCGGAAAAGAGCATACGCATGAGAAAAATCCTTCCACTCTATTTCTGATTTGCCCAGATTGCACAGAGTCACAGGGAAAAGAGCATACGCAGAAATGAAAGGTATAGATCTGGTAATAAAAAGAAGCTAAATAAACCAAAATAATAAATAGAGAGAAAATAACTAGAAACTACAAATAAACACTATATACCTCCAGATCTTAAAAATGACGTAGATAGGGCTACCAGAAACCTTTTCGCGTGAAACAAAAGGGGTTCCTCACTTGAACAGATGCTCCTAACACAACAGAGTAGTCCTCTCGGCCTGAAAGCAGTCAGAAACAGCAAATCTAGGAAACGATAGTCGGATGCAGTTCTACTGGCTTCAGATTTGGATCACCAATGGATGCGACCCTTAAATAGCTCCGATACCATGTAGGAATTTACAGAGTAAGTTCCTCAGATAGAACACCAAAGGACACCACTCACAAACAGATCACAGATCAATACACTAGTATTTTTGACATGGTTAAAACCCTCAAAGAGGGAAACAGTCCACGGCCTAAGCCAATGCGGCTACTTCAGGCAATTTATTAATAAAAGAATGAAATTTTGCATAAGCTTCTCTCATGAACAGTTAACCTCCAAATGACCCTCCATGCTCTTTAAATAGAGATCATGGACTAATCGGGTGTTAAGCCACGGATCAAGTGTCGGTAATACTGAGGAGAGAATGAACCATCGGATCACTACATATTGTGACCGTCAGATTGTAAGTTACAAAAGTACATAGTAAAGAAACACACTTTACCTAACTCTACACTAGACCAAGTTATACTTAACTATTTCCTATGTGTCGAAATATCCTAACATTCAACCATCAATTATTTATCTAACAAACCTTTTACTAGTGCATGAGTTATCAAGTGGTTGTTATTTATGCAACAATTTGACATTACAATTATTGATAAACCTAGTAAAGACAATGTAATTGTAGATATTTTGTCTAGACTGGTTATAAATGTTGAAAATTATCTTGTAGAAGACAATTTTCCATATGAGTTTGTAGTATTCATTCTTACACCCTCGTATATGGACATTACAAACTATCTTGCTCCAAGGAAAGTTCCAAGTCATGTTTCTCCATGAGAAAGGAGAAGGAACATTCAACAAAGTACAAGATATTCATGGATAGATGGTTATCCTTTTTACACAAGATTTTACCAAATAATGTGAATTTGCACCAAGGAAGATGAAAGTAAGGACATCCTTAAAGCTTTTCATGATGGGCCCTATGGTATTCATTTTGCAGATAGGTGGACTATCCATAAGGTGTTGTGCATGGGTTTATATGGGCCTACCATATTTCAATATGCTAAGAAATATGTTATAGGATGTGGCAGCTTCCATAAGATGGGCCAACCCATCCAGTTTGATGAGATGTCATTGTAGATGCAACTAGCGATTGAGCCATTCGAGAAATCGATCCTTGATTTCATTGGCCTAATCAACCCTTCATCACATCAGAAATCTTATATCTTGGTATCCCTAATGATTTGACCAAATGGGTTGAGGTCGAGGCTCTATCATATGCCACATAATAAGATATCATTGACTTTCTATATGAAGATATTTTTTCCCGATATGGGATAATGAAAGAGACAGACACATATCGTGGAGCTCAGTTCATAAGTAACAGAGTTAAATCACTTCTTGAGAAATATAAGGTTTAGCATCGGTTCACTTATGCCTATAACCCACAAGAAAATGGGCAGGTTGAGAGCATCAATAAAGTATTAGAGAACATTCTCACTAAGATAGTAGCCAACCACCTTCATGATTGGGGCGATCGACTACTTGAAGCCTTATGCACTTACAGAATAGCATGGAGAAATACAACAGGTTTTTCCCCATTTGAGATGGTATGGGAAGTCTCGCATGTTTTTGATAGAGTTTCAAATCAACACACTTAATACTATAGTGGAAGTTGTCTTGGATTTATCAGTAGCACAAAAGAATTAGCTAGAACAGCTACATGAGCTGGACGAAATCTGTTTGACTTCATTAAAAAATACATATCTTATCTAGATACAAAGGAACAAATTTCATGATCAGCTAATCAAAAATAATTTGTTCAAACCTGAAGATTTGGCATAGTTATAAGATTCATGATTGAAGGATGTTCAGGGGAAATTATGTACTAGATAGTTGGGCCCAATGAAATAAATATTATCTTTGATAACATAACACTTAAGCTAGTAACCATTGATGCATAGTTTGCCCCTTTTCTTTCTAATGAAAATCAACTTTAGTTCTACCATCATCCAACCTCAATGGATTTATTTGTCAAACAAGTTGTTTCTAGTCTTGGAGTATAAATCATACCAAAGAAAAAGAATTCCTCCACAACCATTTCCACATCTCCACCTTAATTTCCTCCTGCAAAATAAATTAAAAAAATTAAAACCATGAAAAATCTTAGGAGTGCATTTGGACAAGGGACATGTGAAAACCAACTTGTTGGCACTTGGTAACTGATAATAATAAAAAACTCTATATACACATGTATGTGTGTTTTCTTAAAGATACAATAATGTGATTTTTCTTTTTCAAAATAAACTTTTGTTATTTGTCATTTTTTTTTGTAGATAAAAATGTTGTTACTTTTCGAATTACATCTTGTTACTTGTCAAGTAACAACCTATTGATACTTCCTTAGTAATATCTCGCTCATAATTTTTAATCAATAGTCTCCTACTCTTGCAGCATCAAATTTACTTGAAAAATATCACATTTTTTGCTATATCCATCTGTCGTGGTAGACTATCCATCATCGACACTATTTCTAGTTCCATCCTTGCTACGTAGCAAGAAACCCTGTTATTTTATCAAGTACTCCATTGTTTTTTTCGACTAATTTGGGGGCACTACACATGCTACATGTGATCATTATTATGAACCGTTGTATCATATGTTGCGGAATATAAGGCATTCATTAGGGTTAGATTCTTAATTGATTTCTTTGAATATTGACATTTACTTGTGATATATTATCAAATTATCATCATCATTAGAATTTCTTTCATCAAGGTAAATTCCAAAAATAAGAAGATCGCAATGAAAACTACAAAGAAACCAAAGATAAGCTCCAGGCCAAGGAAAAACCCCTCCAAAGGGGAAAACCCAAAGAAATCCTTATAAAATTTCTTTCAATAAATACTTCCAAGACCAAGACACTAGGCCAACTCACCAAATACCAAGCCAACCACCCATAAAATTTATCTCACCAATCTGCCATGTTTCTATAATAATATGACCTATGGAAACCCTAACTTCCAATAGAAAATTTTCATCATCATCAAATAGAGAGAGACTCCTTTTCTTCACCACCCTCCATCCTTCTCTAAGGACCCTCACATCATCTTTAGCTGCAAATTAAATCACCAAAAGATAGATCCCAAGTATATGTCAAATGAGGTCAAGTCCTCTTATTTTTATAGGCTTTCAAGTGGGTGCTCAAGCCTCTCCTAGGCTGAATTCAAGGAGCTACCCGACATAGTCAAGTTGGTAGTTTCTAGACTTTTCCATGACATAAAAATATTCCCTCCAAGGGACTTTACATTATTGTGTTGACTTTGACTCAATACTAAACCCCTAAAGCACACAATGGGTCTTGGACCTAGGACCAATGACCATGGGAAAGAAACCCATTCTCAAAGTAAATAATTTTCCTTTTACAAAAATATTTTTATTTTTCTTTCTTTTGACAAGTAGAATAATAATTACATCAATGTATGGTTCAAACACAATTATGAAGACCAAAACTAGTTACAACTTTCAATGCTCCCTCTCAATTAGGGAGGTATTCATAATTGACCATAGGTACAAGGTCAATACTTCCATTAAAAATTTCTCATAAGAAGAGTCGGATTGGTAAGCCATCTCATAAGCTATATTTTCAGCTTATGTCAGTGCATCTCATCATATTGACCAACATTGTCATATAGCAAGGCCTTGACTAACAACTCTATCTCTCCACTAGATTAGAGCACAATTATAGGGAGATAATTATTTATAGACACCTTTGTCATTGTCTCTCAAGGCAGATACCCCATCCGGATGTTCACAAGCTATGTCCTTTTAGAACCATTACTCTCTTGGATTTAAACATCCTCAAGGAATATCCTCTTAGACTACTCTTGCCTATTGGATGCCCTATCTCATCCTCAAAGAGTATCGATATAAGTCTCAGATGCTTACACAATCCTCCATTCATTCTTCATGATGTGAAGACAAGAATGATGTGTCTATATCTCCCTCTCAACTAGGGAGGATCTACTCATTCCTTTACATGAAAAGAATATACTCAAGCTCCCTCTAACCTAGGGACTTGCTTCTAATACTTGATCTAGGTGGATATTGGTGGCCACCCTCCTTTTCCACTTGGACCCCTAACACTATCTATTTCAATTTTTTTCAGTTTCCTTATTGTAGCACAGTTTACTATTTTTGGCAATTTTTCGGGTCCTAAACTTCCGGAGCCATTTTGAGGCCCTAAACGATGTTTTTAGGGAAAACGGAGAGACCAGAAAAGTCCTAAATAGGGATACTCATTTTTTTTTTTTGCCTAAGGTATATGATAGCTAGATGGAGATCATATGCCAAAGTTACGACCCCAAGATATTGATGTACCAATTTAGCCAAACAAGGCCCACAAATTTGGTGCTTCATCTCCTAGGGTTGGGTTTCTGGATGTTTAGGGTTTTCCATTGTTTCTCAATAATAAATAGGCCTTGGAGCCTCATTGTAACACAATTCAGAGGCATGTAGCTGCCACATCTCTTCTCTGGGATAAGCTACCATCACCTAAGCTAGTTTTATTTCCATTATGTTTGTAAGCATATTTCAGTATTTTATATTAATGAAATGAAGTGTTATTTCTATTGCATCTTTGTATTTATTGTTATATCTGTAATTTGTTGTATTCCTATTTAAATTCATATCAATACCAGTTGTCTATTCTTATGTGGAGATCATGATACTATTAGCTACTTGTAGGCCTCCTTTTTCTTCATCATCAACCATGGAGCCATCTTCTTTCACAACTTCTCATAGAGACAAGCCATCACTTTCCATATCATCAACCTTTACCTTTTCCATATTCACGAAGCAGTCATTATTGCACTTGAACATAACTCCTTATGAGCATCAGGAAAGTGATCGGACTTCTACTGCCAAATTCATCTACTCAATTTATATCATATTTGTCTATTACTAAATCTTCTACATAGCATCTTCTTTTGGTACCAGAACTATATCGAACCATCGGATTATAATAGTTATTGAGCATATTATTTTGGTAATATAATATATATATATATATATATAAATATATATATATATATATATATATATATATATAATATATATATATTAATTGGACTTAGACTTCCACATTCATCTACTCAAGTATATATAATATTTGTCTATTACTAAATCTTCTGTAGAGCATCTTCTTTTGGTAACAAAACTATATCCAACCATCAGATTATAATAGTTGTTGAGAATATTCTTTTGGTAGTAGAACTATATCAAACTATCGGATTATAATAGCATATTTTCAACATGGCATGTCTTGTATTTATAAATATATGTATTCAATCATCAAGGAGATTTATCCTCACATCAGACCATCTTGTTAGGGATTTTGTAGCTTCCTATGAAGTTGGCGGTATTTCATATCATCCTATATGTTGATGTATTCAACCCAAATAAATTCAAAACATGATAATGTAATATCCTCCTCCTATATAATTAACATAAGTTATCCAAATAAAAGAATAATTTCAAAACATTCATACCTCTTACTTCAATTGTTCATATATCTTTCTTCAAACTGCTCCTTATCCTGAGGATGGGACTTCATCATGCTACAACTGTATCATCAAACTTCTAGGAAGCTTGCCCCAGTTTTGAGAGAGTATAAAATGTATGCAATTTCATCATGGTCCTTCTTCTACCAGGTGAAGAAATCTTCCCATGAATTCATCTAATGTAGGATCCTTGAATGACCCTTTCTAACTATTTGTCGTATGAACTTCTTTACTATCATACGTTGGATGACTTCTATCAATGCATCAAGTTTTCATATAACAGATTCTTCTAGACAATCTTCTTCACTAGGCATCCAAATTCTCATGGTTAGTATTCACATGAATATTTATAATATAATGCCCAAGGATCCAACTTGATTACCAATTTTACCACTTATTGGGTCCTTACAGTTCCCTCATCTCATCATGTTTGCAATAGGATCTTCCTTTCCTTTATTTATGATGGAACTACAAAACTTACTGACCATCCCAACCAAGAAAAATGTATGATAACAAAATCATGATTTAAAACTTGATAGTCAAGGGTTTCCATGGACTCTTAGAGGATGAAATATTAGGGTTTACAAATGCCAATCCTAGATCTAGAGACTTGATTTCATATACATCTCATCGTCCTTATTTATTAATATTTGACATATGCTCTAGATTGCACACAAATCCTAAAGACCAAGGGTTAGGGGTTCTATGAGGGAACAAGTCAACTTAGGATTAGGGTTTCCCATCACTAGGATTTCTCATGAGTCATCTAAGGTTTACAATCCTGGACATCAACAACTTTCAATAATGAAATCAACATATCCTATAATCCTATCCAACCATCTCTTGATAGATAAATAAGCATACTATACATAACTCATGATTACGTACCTCTGAAATTTATTATCAAAATGTTGTTACAAGGCCTTATATTGTGTGACATACTCTTCTAACTGCTTTCCAAGAGCGAATACTTTGGACTTGCAACTTTTATCTTTAACACTATTCAGGATGTTCTCACTATATGTTCTACTACTATAGAATAACACTTTCTCCTTTGATATAGAGACAATATACCAAAGACTTGTCATATAATTACTAGTGCAAGAGTATTTACTTTCACTGCTGGAAGCTTGAAATGGTATGCCTTTTCTTCTTACTTGTTATAATGTAAGAGGATCTCTGCAAGAAGACCTCCTATTATCTCGATACATGTAGCTTATATGTCTAGGATTCTTTTAATGTGAATATTTAGACCCTTAATATATTATATGAAGCTTTCTTATTGAAGACTAACCCCTATGACTAGGGATTATTCTTGCTCTTAAAAGATGTTAAGTGACCCTTTTGATAGTTCCTCTTCACAAGCTCAACAATGATTTCAAAATTCTCGACACAAGATAATATTACAATAGTTTCTCTAAAGCAAATGTTCTAGGCATACCTTTTTCAATGTCAAAGGAGGATATTATACAGGTCATCTCACTAATGTTAGGTTCAGACTATGTTTAAATATGATTAGAACAATGAATCAAAACTTTACTTCCTTCGTGGAACCTATACCACTATAGGTATGCATCATATTGCCAATTTGACTTATATGCACTGGTATTTTGATTTCTTAAGATAAATTTGTAAAGGAAGTATCGAATCCCTTCTTTCCAATGGACTAAAGTTACTCTTCTATCTCGGACTTGCTAGATCTTTTGCTTCCAACAGGCCTAAACCTATTCATATACTTTGGACTTGAGTTCCTATTATGCACAGGTATATGATATGGGCTTTGGTCCTCTAACAATAGGAATTATGCTCAGAACAACCCTTCAATGAAACTTGATATTTTTACTTTAGAATTTCATACCTTTAACAGTGGTTTTAATGAAGACTTTATCCTCAAGATTGAAAGGAGACTGGGCTCCTTTTTTAGGGTTATTGGAGATAAGTAGGTTTTATGATGCCTTATTTTGCATAGAATTTAGATCAATTGAATTATTTAACCTAACAAATTTGGATCTTTTAATGAAAATATCAAACCTTGTAAGGTCACCCTAGACCCTTGTTATCCTTATGAGAATACTCAAACTTCCTCAGGATTTTTAGATTTGATTTTTTGTCCTCCAAACATAGAACAAATTCATCTATCTACAGGGAGTATGATAATTGGGTTATATAAACATACTAGAAATTATGACTTTTGAGGTTGCATAGAAATTTAGATCCTTATAGAGTGATCACAGACCATAAGAAAACATGCGTTAAACTTTGATCTCCAGCTAGATAGCTTCGACCTTGAGTGAGTTTTCTTCCTTGTTATTTGTCCTTTCAAGACAGTGCCTCTATCCTTTCAAAAATTTCTTTCCTAACAAGACATAGGTTAGCGGTCATATTGCAGTGGTTAGGGATTTTTATATTGCCCATAATTATAATATTTTTCCTCTAAGAGCTCAGTCCTATATTGAAGCCTTTCTTGAGATAAATTGGAGCCAAGGAGATCTTCTTATCTTCCCTTCCTTCAAAGCCCTCACTTTTATACCATGTTGACAAATCTAGGGCATTCATTAGGGTTAGATTATTAATTTATTTCTCTGAATATTGACATTTACTTATGATACATTATTACATTATCATCATCATTAGTATGTTCTTTCATCAAGATAAATGCCAAAAACAAGAAGACCCCAATGCAAACATTAAAGACACCAGAGATAGGCTCCAAGCTAGGGAAAAACCCCTCCAAAGGGGAAACCAAAGGAACTCCTTATAGAATCTCTTTAAATGAAGAATTCCAGGACCAAGAAACTAGACCACCTCACCAAATACCAGGTCAGGCACCCATAAAATTTATCTCACCAATCTACCATGTTTCTGTAATAATCTGACCTGTGGAAACCCTAACTTCCCACAGAAAATTCGCATCATCATCAAATAGAGAGAGAGACAGAGAGAGACAGAGAGAGAGAGAGGCTCCTTTCCTTCACTGCACTCCATACTTCTCTAAGGACCCTCACATCATATTTATCTATGGATAAAATCACCAAGAGATAGATCCAAATTATATGTCAAATGAGGTCGTGTCCTCTTATTTTTATAGGATTTCAAGTGGGTGCTCAAGCCTCTCCTAGGTCGACTTCAAGGGGTTAGCAAACCTGGTTAATTTGGTGGTTTTTAGACTTTTCCATGACATAAAAAATAAAAATAATAATAAAAAATAAAAATAAAAAATAAAAATAAAAATAATAATAATAATAATAATAATAATATTTACATTGATCCATGAACCCTCCAAGAGAATTTACATTATTGCATTGACTTTGACTCAAGACTAAACCCCTAGAGCACACAATGGGTGTTGGACCTAGGGCCAATGACCATGGGCAAGAAACCCATTCTCAAAATAAATAATTTCCCTTTTACAAAAATATTTTTATTTTTATTTCTTTTGACAAGTACAATAATAATTACATCAACTTATGGTTCAAACACAATTATGAAGACCAAAACTAGTTACAACTTTCAACATCATCAACTGTTACTCATTCAATTTTTACCTCTCATACGGTAAGATCAAATGAGGTATTATTTGCTTAATGTATATTTATTAGTTTGAATTAGTGTGTATGAATAACATGTCACCACATATCTTACCCATGAGCAAGGTCATTCAAGCATTTAAGTTGGGGTGTGTCACCACCGTTGATGACTGAACCTCATAAGTCTTGTTATTATACGCAATCACATCAAACCGTACTTACCCATATCCAATTATGTCAAACCATACCCACTCAATTTAAATGGGACACTTACCAAATTGGGAAAATCTATAGCATCATCCCCCCATCCTTTTCATACAAAGTCGAGAGCAGTGTCAAGCTTCAGTGGTTGGGAATTATTTGTAGAATGGGTGGTTTTGTAGTTTTCCATGAGCCTGAGGATGTGGGATAGTTTCAAAAGAAACATGATGTTTAACAGGTATTGCAGAATGTGGTATGGATGGCATATTTTCAAACGTTACATGGTTTCGAAGAGGAGGTCCTAGTGGAGTTTGCTCAGAATCTAGAAAATGAAAAGATCGTGGTTAAATGAGTGGAAATCATGGTAATAGAATAAATGGTATAACAATTCATAGGGCTCCCTTAGTAGGGAGAATGTTGGTTCGTGATAATAACATTGTTGGATGAAGCATAAAAATAATTCGTCAAAAGGAAGGAGTGTCTCTAGTCATGTGGAAAGGGCTATGTGTGTGACTCTCTATCAAGAATGTGGAAGGATGTAGATTACTTTATACAAAAGTATCTGACTTGTAAAGGACGATAAAAGGCAATTTTTTCTTACCATTCAAACTTTTTA
Organism: Pinus taeda; assembly: GCA_000404065.3. Taxonomy (NCBI): domain Eukaryota; kingdom Viridiplantae; phylum Streptophyta; class Pinopsida; order Pinales; family Pinaceae; genus Pinus; species Pinus taeda. The sequence continues at coordinate 228,927 of APFE031119695.1, read as the reverse complement.
TCGCATCTTGTCATAATAAATTGATAAAAATTCCATACTTCTTGTCGAAAACATTACAACACACGGCTCACGCTGCGAAGGACAATGGTCCAAAACCTTGATGAGAGCGAGGAAGTTGATATTATGGTTATAACAATGGGGTCATCCATGGAAAAACCAATGTGTATTTAGGATGTCATAAGAAATGAAGAGGAAAAGTCTAATGTGAAGAATGTTATGAGAAGTGGAAGGAAACCTATGCCTTAGTCAAACAAGTAGAAATACTTAAGAAAGAAAATCAGACACTGAGACAATTAATTAGGGTATTAAGAGGTTGAGTGATAATGGTGAAATCAAAAACCCTGGGTAAGAAACTAAAAATAAATAAGAAACCTTGTTTTTCAAGAAGAAATCCGCAACCTATATTGTACAGAGAGGACTCTACACAGACATAAGCAATAGAAATCTTTGCTTCTCATTCCTTTGTTATATTACAAGAAGAGTACGATAAATGGATAACTCTTGCTATATCATGTCAAGAGTACATTGTTCCTCTAGAAAAATATCAATAAACTATCAAAGAGTTTGAAGAGTGGAAAATAGATGATTTTACTTTTTATAGGATGAAGAAAATACATTGGGAGGAAGATAAGGAAAAATTTTACATTGTGCAAGAGCAAGCAGAAAAGTTGAAAGGAGGGAAGCAGAAGATAGGAGCACTCATTCAAGAATTGTTGGGATGTCGGCCACCATCACTAGTGTATGTTTTATTTCTATAGGAACAGTTTATTTCTTTCAAAACTATAGCCATTACCAAAGGAATGCCTTATCAATTATTGTATGCAAAGGCCTTCTGGAAAGGTTTTCTATGAGATTGACACTGCCACTCATCATTCCATATGTGAATTTTATCTTCATTATTTTATTCTGCCCTATGAAAGGAAATTTAATCTTACGTGTTACATAGGAAATCTTCAGTTGTGAGCCTTTGTATCTCATCTTGTAAACCAAGTTAAATGGAATATAGCGCAAGAGAATATGGAATGTGCCCAGGCTACTTGTGAACTTAGAATTAGGGAAGAAACATTTAGTGCATATGAATGTATTCATACCCATAATTTGTTGGGTCCCTATAATACTAGTGATTACCCCATTATAATGTAATTGTATCCCTTATTAATATTGTTGTGCCCCTCTTATCCCCTTATTTTTATTACTGTGCCCCATAGAATCCCTCTATTGTTATTTTTGTGGCTTTATATTATTATTGTTAGGTCGGCTGGGTTATATTGTGACTCCTTAGACTCCTATATATAGAAAGGAGGTTTTTTCATTTGTATCATCCAAGAATTGTTCATTTATGTAATGTAAAGGAGGTTGCCACCTCGAAGAGGCTGAATTTTAAGGCGTTGATCTATCTTTTCTATCTTTTTCTCGAGCTAGTTTCATAACATTTGGTATCAGAACTTTGGATTCTAGGGTTTCGCTGCTTGAAACAGGTCATTGTGGAATTTTCGCTATAACTTTTTTTATGCGACGTTTCAGAAGCTAAAAAAAAACCCATTTTAGAAGACATCGTTTTAAAGCTCAGGTCCAAATTTCAGAGCTTTTCATGCTATATTGGCAGAGATATGATCTAAGGAAGTTGGTCTTTTTGCAGACTCCTAAATTACATTCCAAACAGGTGACCTGGGGAAAATCATCATAACTTTCTCTCTGAGCATCTAATTGAAATTTCGTAAGAAGGTATAGAAAGAGGACGGACTGTATCTTCTTGTATATATTTTTCAAAGCCAAAGGTTGAAATAGTGACTCGTGGAATGTCGTACAAGTTCGCTCTACTAAACTATTCTATAATCAGGTCACTGTGGGAGATTTCGCATAACTCTTCCTTGGAGAATCCAATTTGGATCAGACTGGTGGCATTGGAAAAAGGACACAGAGAGCTACTTCAGGTCACATTTTAGAACTGGATGATTTGAATGTATAGAGATACATCAGAGGCAATATCGAGCTCCTACAAAGTGAAAAAAGGTGTGTAGATTCTTTTAAATTTTTGCTTTAAGATTGGTTTGAAATTTATTTTTGAAGGAATTCAAAGGGCATAGTAGAGCATTATTATCGGTAACTGATGCCCCGAGGAAAGAAAATTCAAAACACCTAGTAAGGAACCCTGAAAGCTCTAGCATGACTCATGAAGAAGAGGAAGAAATGCAACATGATATATCAAAATTACAAGACAAAGTGCAACAACTGTCCCTTGCACAAAAAGGAACAGAATATAAGATGGATGGTTTAAAGAAAGATGTAGAAGCTAAGATGGATGGTTTAAAGAAAGGCGTATAATCTAATATGGACTGTTTAAAGAAAGGCGTAGAAGCTAAGATGATTGACGTGGAGGCTAAGATGGATGATTTGAAGATAGATTTGAAGACAAACATGGAAGATTTGAAGACAGGCATGGAAGATTTGAAGACAGATTTAACAAAGTTTCTATAAGAAATGCTTACTAATGGTGAAAGGGTAGTAAAGGGAAACTCATGATGAGAACAAAAGAAATGTTAATCATGATTTCATAGACTCTAATGTTGGATCGAAGACCCACCATATTCCAAAAATCGATATGAGGAAGTTTGATGGCAAGGATCCCGCAACATGGATATTACAGATGGAGCAATTTTTTCGATCTCAATAATGTGAAAAACACACAAAAGGTACGTATTGCAACTTTATCTTTAGAACCAAATCAGTTTGTATGGTATCAATGGCTTTGCTCTCGTAAATAATTTATCACTTGGGCATTTTTTACGGAAGAATTGATAGCACATTATTAGGATACAAAAAGAAACACTTTTTTTAGCCAATTGATAAGTCTCAAACAAAAGGGTTCAATAATGGAGCACATTGAGGAGTTCCAAAAATTGAACATAAGGGTAAAAGATATTCTAGAGGAGCATTAGATTGATGTGTTCATAGGGTCTTTAAAGGATAATATCCAACATGATGTTCGCCTTTGGGAACCTGATTCATTAGAGAAGGCATTCAGGTTAGCAAGAAAAATGGAAAGCAAAATTATGGCACCAGGAAGCATACCACTCACAACTATAAAGACGGAAGTGTTGTTGCCCCTAGTCTTCCACAACCTATAAGGTTGACACCACAACAATTGGAAGAAAAAAGAGCAAAAGGGCTTTGTTACAGTTGTGATAGCAAATACACTAAAGGTCATAAGTGTGTGGAGAAGAAATTTTTGTACATAGATTGTGAAGAGGAAGAAGAAAAGGAGCAAGAAAGGTCAAAAGAAGAGGATATACTTCAAAAACAAAGCCTAGATAAATAAGAAATGAATCCAACCATATCTTGTAATGCATTGGCAGGAATTACCACTCCTCAAACCATCAAGATAGAAGGACAAATCAAGAAGAAAAAGGTAATAGTGTTGATTGATTCAAGAAGTAACCACAATTTTATTCATTGTAAGGTAGCAAAAAAAGAATTGAATTGCTTCTTATATCCAACCCCAGAGTGTCAAGTGATGATTGCAAATGGAGGAACAATAAATTTCTTTGGAAAGTGCCATAATATCAAGCTATCCATGGGAGAATATGTATTGACTAGTCCAATGCTTTCCATTCCAATGGGAGGTGTTGATGTTGTACTAGGAGTCTAATGGCTACAATCCTTGGGTACAATAGGTTTTATTTTTCAAGAACTTTTCAGAAATTTTCTATGGAAGGAAAGGAAGTTGAATTAAGGGGTATTCCAGGGAAACCAGGAAAGATAATCAGCTCTAATGGTATGACAAAGCTTCTAAAAAAGGAGCAAAGAGGTGTAATTGCACAATTATGTTCGCTAGATGTTTCCACATTGGAATCATCTATTTATCCAGATCTCCAAAAAGCCCTGGACAATCATTCCAAGGTATTTGAGACTCCCAAAGGTCTCCCACCTATGCGTGATCATGATCATGCTATTCATCTGATTCCAGGAAGTGTTCCTCCAAACATCAGGCCGTACAGATATCCCTATGTCCAAAAGAGTGAAATTGAACGTATGGTTGCAGAAATGCTAGAGGCTGGTATAATTCAACCGAGTCAAAGTTCTTTCTCTGCTCCAATCGTATTTGTGCACAAGAAGGATGGATCATGGCACATGTGTCCGAATTATAGGGAGCTCAACAAGCTCACTATTAAAGATAAGTTTCCCATTCCTGTCATTGATGAATTACTGGATGAATTGCATGGATCAATTTACTTCACCAAGTTGGATCTTCGTTCAGGATATCATCAAATCAGAATGAAGACTGAAGACACTCCAAAAACAGCATTTAGAACTCATGAGGGTCATTATGAATTTTTGGTCATGCCTTTTGGCCTTACCAATGCACCTTCAACATTGCAAGGTTTGATGAATTCAATTTTCAAACCATTCCTTAGAAAATTTGTGTTTATATTTTTTGATGATATACTAATCTACAACAAGTCTTGGAAGGATCATGTTGAACATGTTGACAGGGTGCTACAACTATTGGAGGAGAAACAATTATATGCAAAAAGATCCAAATGTTTCTTTGGAGTCCAAGAGGTGGATATCTGGGTCATATTGTATCTCATGAAGGAGTTAAGGTAGACCTAGCAAAATCTAAAGCCATTAAGGAATGGCAACCCCACATCCCATAAAGCATCTGTGAGGATTTTCTCGGGTTGACAGGGATATATATATGAAGTTTGTTAGAATTATGGGGAAAAAAATAAGGAGAACAACAATCTCAACAACATTATTTGAAGAAAAGATGCATTTTCATGGACTCTAGAAGCAACAAAGGCCTTCGAACATCTTAAAGAGGCAATGTGCCAAGCACCGATCTTAGCTACACCAGACTTCACAAAAACCTTTACTGTGGAATGTGATGCTTCAGGAATGGAATTGGTGCTGTTTTAATGCAAGATGAAAGACCCATTGCTTTTGAAATTCGTCCAATCAAGGGAAAGTTTTTACATAAAGCTATTTATGAGAAGGAAATGTTGGCCATACTCCATGCACTTAAGAAATGGTGAGCCTACCTAATGGGAAGACACTTCAAGGTAAAAACGGATCATGATAGCCTTAAATACTTTTTAGAACAAAGATTATCCTCTGAAGAGCAACAATGGGTCACAAAGATGTTGGGTTATGACTTTGAAATCATCTACAAAAAAGGGAAGCAAAATGTGGTGGCAGATGCACTCTCAAGAAAGGATGAGGATGTGGAAGCATTGTTTTGCGTCATTTCTATTATCCAACTAGATTGGATAAATTAAGCAAGGGAGGAATGGAAGAATGATGAAGAAGTGTGGGCACTTATTCGAAAGTTACAACAAGATTCCAGTACGTCTGATACATTTAGCTGGAAAAATGATTCGTTATGGTACAAAGATCGCTTATACCTCTGTAAGAATTCCCAGCTAAAACAAAAGATTCTTATGGAATTGCACACTTCTCCCTTAGGAGGGCACTCAGGATTTTTAAAAACTTACCACAGGGTTAAGAAGGAATTTTTTTGGATGGCCTTAAATCAGATATCAAAAGTTTGTGGCGGAATGTTTGGTTTGCCAACAAAATAAAGTTGAAACAATTAATACGCTGGGTCTATTACAGCCTTTATCCATTCCAAGCCAATGTTGGGAGGAGGTTTCAATGGATTTTATCACAAGTTTACCCAAGTCTGAGGGAAAGAGTGTCATCATGGTGGTAGTTGACAAACTTACCAAGTATGCACACTTTTGTGCATTATCACATCCATTTAAAGCCGATACAGTTTCTAGTGCATTTATGGAAACAATTCAAAAGCTACATGGAAACCCAAAGATTATTGTAAGTGACAGAGATCCCATTTTCACTGGAAATTTTTGGACAGAATTATTTTCTTGTCTTGGTACTCAGTTAGCTCATACCTCATCTTATCATCCTCAATCTAATGGGAAAACTGAGATAGTAAAAAATGTTTGGAAGGATATCTTCGTTGCTTTGTATCTGATAAACAGACACAATGGGTCAAATGGGTTGCCTCTAGCTGAATGGTGGTATAACACTTCCTTCCATACAGCAACAAAAATGACCCCATTTATGGCACTTTATGGGTATCAGCCACCATCCATCACATCATATTTAAGAGAAAATTCTAAGGTTCAAGCAGTGGAACATCACATCGAACATCAACAACAAGTCCTCCAACTCTTAAAGGATAACCTCGTGTTAGCACAGAATAGAATGAAACAACAGGCAGATCAACATCGCAGCGAAAGAAGTTTTGTTGTGGGTGATTGGTTATTTCTACGGCTACAACCATATAAGCAAATGTCCCTCAAGCAAGCTAAGAAGGATAATAAATTATCACCAAAGTATTATGGTCCGTACAAGGTGTTGCAAAAGATTGGTACTATGGCATACAAATTGGAGCTTCCTGCAGCTTCTCGATTGCACCCAGTTTCCCATGTTTCATGTTTAAAGAAGGTTATAGGCGACAAGCTCCCAGTTCAAACAATATTGCCAGAACTTGACGAGGAAGGAAAAATTATATTGGAACCGGAAACAGTCACAGAAACAAGAACTCGACAGCTACAAAATCGTTCAATTTCAGAGTATCTTATCAAGTGGAAGAACTTATCTGCTGAAGATTCCACATGGGAGGATGAGAATTTTATACAGAAGCATCTAGAACTACTCAAGTGTTGAGGACACACTTTTTTGAAGGAGAGGGGCATGTTGGGTCCCTATAATACTAGTGATTACCCCATTACTATTGTAGTTGTACCCCTTATTAATATTTTTTGTGCCCCTATTATCCCCATATTGTTATTACTGTGCCCCATAGAATCCCTCTATTGTTATTTTTGTGGCTTTATATTATTATTGTTAGCTCGTCTGGGTTATATTGTGACTCCTTAGACTCCTATATATAGAAAGGAGGTTTTGTCATTTGTATCATCCAAGAATTGTTCATTTATGTAATGTAAAGGAGGTTTCCCCCTCACAGAGGCTGAATTTTAAGGCGTTGATCTATCTTTTCTATCTTTTTCTTGAGCTGGTTTCATAACATAATTCTATTGCAAGAATACCTGAGGTTGTGAATATAATTGTGAGACTCCACGCATAGATATTAGAGCAATGTGTGAAATTTATTAATGATGTAATCATTGATGCTCTGTAAAGCATACTATATGAGACATATTCTTGGGAAAATAAGGACCTCAACTAAAGATTTGATGCATCAAGATATGCAACATAGTAATTTTGTGGGAGATGTTGAGCCCTCAAATTATTCCTTTTATTATCCTTTTTCCCAAAGTTGAGACTACCTTAACTACTCCACAATATCCTTTTTTGTGACAATATCTTACTCATTATCCCATTTTGATTAAGTAATAGAAGCGCTTATAAAACCATGTTATTTAAGTGATAATTAAGATTTTAAGTGGTCTCTTCCTAGTTTTGGGTTGCTTATGTGTTGTTCTAGAGAAGTATGTTTGATTGGTTGCATATTCTCAAAGAATGCACAACTTTTTGGTATGTTGTTACTCCGATGTTGTTACTTGTACGATCATGATACATGACCTCTATTATGATATTGGAGATCGATCATCTGGTTTTTGACTGATGCTAAAGAGAGAAAAGTGACAAAGGTCATCCTAATAATAGATGGGATCTGAAGCCACTCTGACAATTGAGGTATATTGTAACAAATCATTCTCTTTTTAACTATGGCAGTAATAATATAAGATCTATAAAAAACTATTGTCTTAATATGTATTGATTAGTTTTGACTTTTGGTTGGGTTGTTACTCATATGATTGTATAAATTCAAGCACCTTCAAGGATGTTATGACTATTAAATATTTTCCAAAGCAGGGGGTTGTATTAGAGATTATTGTAACATTTTTTATATAATATATTATGCAATATTTTACTTCATGAAGTCTTAGCCGTGTGTATAATTCTACAGCCCTGATTGGTGAATGAAGGGCCCCATTCACTAATCAGGTGTTGTAACTCGGTTGATAGTTAGATTGAAGTATATCTTAATTAAATTTATGCTTTTATTGTATAATAGTTTCCATTTACAACAGTTGGTTTATATGCTTGTTATTTGGAAGAGAATGTGGATTATTGTAATGGTGTGAACTGATACTTGTAGCACAACTGGGTTTATTTCTTATTCCTCTTGATGTTGTTTCTCATTATTTGTAACACAATTTAGCTTCTATTTCATTGGATATTTGTTATTTGTTATGAATTATTGAGTTAGCATTGATTATGCATTCACGTTACTCATAGAACGATTGACAATGGTTGTAGTTGTTACTTGCATAAGATTTCCTTAATAAAGTAGGAATTGCTTTCTTGTGTGGTGATTTTGTTGTTTCTTCCTTAGCATAAATTATGTCGTTAATTTAGATGTGTGCATTAGTTATTTCCATTTCCTATCTTTGATTGCTCTTGTGTGACCAAATCTGTGTGTGTGTTAATTTTTCAACTACATGACCATTGGACAATGAGCATTAGAAAACATCCGTCACCTACATTAATTTTGCACAAAACCTTGAAATAGCAAGATGATCCCTGGTCTAACAAAGTAAATGTGAAGTGTTATAGTTTCCTCAAGAATACAATTGTAGTGTTCGACACTTCCTGCACCATTGGTATGCCAAGACACATCATGTTATTGAAAAATTATTGATGGGTGAGAGGCAAGTCATTTCCATACAAATGAAGTCCTTTAAGAATATGCTTAGTGGTTGCTACCTTGAAAATGTTACCTAAACCTTCTACAGTCAGAATAAATAGGAAAAGAGAGAGACTACCTCCCTATAGAATCCCCTGAGAAACCTAAAAGGGGGTAGATGGGGATCCATTGACTAGAATCAAAAAATAAGCAAAGGAAACTAGGTTTAAGACCCATATCACCCATTCATTTGCAAAGCCAAATGCCCTTAAAATATGATATATAAATCCCAATCCAGTTTATCATAATCTTTAGACAAATCCAACATGAGAACCACAACTAGATTCTTAGTGATTTTTAAGGAATGAACAACCTCATGTGCCATTGTAATTCCATCTAGGATTCGTCTCCCTTTAATAAATCTTATTTGTTCTAGTGAGATGAACTTGGGAAGTAATAGTTAGATCCTGTTTGCTATGATGTTCATACTAAATTTGTATATTACATTACATAATGTAATCAGCCTATACTCACTAGGGTCTTCATCCTTCTCCTTTTTTGAGACTAGAGATATGAATGTGGCATCCAACATTCTAAAAATAAACTTTGACCTCTGAGACTCCTCCACTTCCCTGCAAACCTCCTCCCTGATTATTAACTAGCAAGATTGAAAGGATTTGATGATAAACCCATCTGGCCCATAGGCCTTTTTGTAGGGAATCACCTTAATGGTTCATTAAGGGAATTTTGAGGTTTAAAATGGGCCTCCTAAAGAAAAATAATAAAATAATAGTGAAAAAAATCAAATAAGGGTTATGAATTTTAAACCAAAAGAAAGTGAATTAAATTTCTTTTTTGTATTTGTTATCTCCTTGTAGATTTACTCACATTTCAAGTGTGCACACTCCTTGGATGAAAAATTATATTATTCATCCAACAAGTGTACACACTTGAAATTTGACTAAACTACAAGGAGATATGTTAAAAGTATGACTAAAAAATTAGTTTTCTTATTTTTCCTCCAAAAATATTTTTCCCTTGGGATGAAATCATCATCTTGAATCCTATTGGTTCTCTTGAAGTTCATTTTGTTAGTACATTTTTCATTTTAAGTCTCATTTTTTACCACAAAATTCCCCTAACGGTCTTCACTTCCTCAGAGGTAATTTCCCGCAATAGTGTTGTGTTTTTCTCTTTAGTTATAATTGAGGGAATATACTTGGTTATCTACATAATTTACCCCTATTTATCCATTGCGGGATCAAAAAGAATATTTTGAAAGAATCGGATCAACTCTTGAGACATCTCCTGATGGATTTCCATATTTTTACCATCAAAAGCTCTCATGGAAGAGATTATTTTATGGTGTCTATATTGTAACACAAATTTATGGAAAAAAAACCATGTTTTCCCCAATTCCTTTAGCCATTGAATCCGGGATTTTTTCCTCCACAAGCTTTCCTCCTGCTTCCTACGTTCTTCTAATTCCTTAAGAGTTTCCTCCTCTATCTTCATCAGGATGTCTAAGCGTCCATACAGACTTTCCTCCTACTATATTTTTTCCATTATAACCTCCAAATTCCGTTTTTCTTCCAAAATGTCTCCAAAACACCCCTTAGCTGTTGTTTTATGTGTTTTAACTTTTTGTATAAGGAAGAAATTATTGAGCCTTCAATGTTTCATATTTCCTCCCACCATTTACGAATGTTTGAAAGACACTCTTTGTGCTAAATCTAAAGCTTCTTGATTCTAAATGGATGATTTCAAGGGTGTGCCTTTAGATCAAGATTGAGACATATCACCTAATGATTTGATCCATGGGTAGGGAGGATGGATGCTTCAATAAATACATCCCATGACATAATATTCTCCAAAATAAGAAAATGGTCCAATATTGATGCAATTTGTTGTTGTCCCCCTAACCAATTATTCCAAGCGAACACCCTGTTGATTATGTTAATCTCTACAGGGCCAAGGGAATCAGTGGCTTCCTAGAAAGAAACTTCCTTCACCTCCAATCTCCAAAGTTCCCCCTTCTTCTCGCACAATGACTTAATCAGATTGAAATCACCCACAATAAGCCATGGATATGGGGAGATTATATTTTCAATATGGGTGATCGACTTAATAAGCATTTCTTTATCATAAGAGATATTTAGTCCATACACATTGGATAAGTGGGATTTTTCTCCCAAGCCAACAAATTAGAATTGCACAATCAAACCCAGAAATGTAGCAAACATATTAATCACTTTTCTTTCTTGATCATCCCACAATATCGATATTACTCCTAAATTCCACTGGGCTTATATTGCGTCATTTGGCATTTCCTTTTCCAGTTGTTAGTGAAGTTGGATAGAGCCTCTCCTGAGATTGGATAGAGCCTCTCCTGATAGTTGCAACTTTAATCTCCCTTAAAAAAAAGGGTATTAATGGTTTTTTTGTAATGTTATAGATGTTTACAGATATGTTTAAAAATTATTGTATTTTTAAGATTAAGAAACAGGGTGTTCTTGGTAGCACTACCCTTTTTTTAATTGTTAATTTTCAAGTGTTTTTTAATCATGATATTACTTTTTTAAGATTTGCTTGAAATTGTTGTAGTTTTAATCCTTAAAAAGGTGGTTGCTACAAGTAGCACTGCTTTGTGATTTGTGTGTTGTTTTTAAGGTTTTTATGTGCAATAATATGGATTTTTAAACTATGCCTAGAAATGTTGTAATTTTAACCCTAAAAAAAGAGGTGTTATCAATGGTAACATTTTTTTTATTTAGGAGAATATTTGGTTTTCTTTTTACCATAATATGGGTTTTCAACATTAAATTTCTTTTTTTATGTCAGAATTCTTGTTAGGTCAATAACTTTGTTTTCTTCACAAAAAGCAACAAGGCACTTGAAAATGAGACACTTGGGTGTATGTACCCTTTGCTTAGAAACTCTTCTAGTTGAATCTATAATTCTTTCATCTTTTATGTGCTCATTATATAAGGATTCTTCAATATTTGGGTAGCACCACGAATCAAATCAATAGAAAAATCAATGTCTCTTTTTTATGGCAATCCAGGCAATTTCCAAAATGTGTCTTCACATTCTTTCAAAATTGGATAGTCCTTAAACTCAGCACCTTATCTTACTTTATTGTTTCCATATGTGTTACATATATTTGACAGCCTTCTTGTAGAAATATGGTGATAGAACTGCAACTGCTCAAGAAATTTAATCTAAATCAAGAGACACAATTATATTCTACTACTCTACAAAAATTAATTCATAATTTAGAACAACATTCGTAAAAATGCATCAATCACTTACATAAGTACATAGATTTATCTAGGGGAAGCCAACTGGTAAAAACCCCTCAAGCTTGCACTAATCAATGAATTGAGAAACTATTACAATTTCTAGCTCCAGCCATGAGCTCAACCTGCAAAAGAATAATTGTTCTCCTACTCAATGAACAAGCTCTGGCCAACACTTATCCAAATATTTTCTCACCGATGCTCCTATTTCCTTGCAAAAATCCTGATGAAATTAACCCCTATTATTTATGAATTTCCTCCAAAATGCTTGTGTAATTCCCAAGGATTTATCATTGATTGCATGCAACACATGTAAATCCAACACCAGTTTATAAATGATGTTGCACTGCCTTGGAATCTCCACCACAACTGAGCAATTCAAATTCCTTGCATGCATGATCTATTTTTGATTGATTTATCAGTTAACTAGATGATGTATAAGTTACACTATTGTCCCACTGCACAACTAGCCTTTAACTAGTTCTATTAATTGTTAGAACTAGTTTAACTCAGTACAACTAGAAATAACTAAATTGTATTGTTATAAATTAGCAATCACACATGCCTAAATGAACTTCAAGCTCTCTAACTTGAATTTACTGAGCTAATTGAGTGACAAGAGCCATGTCACCTCAGTTAATTGCCTCCAAGTTTTTTGTTGATGTGGAAATTTCGAATTTTCTCAATTTGACCAAGGCTATGTAGAATTCCTACAGAAACTCCAATAGATCTAGAATTCTAGTTAAATTGAACACAAGTAATTCGTTGATATTCAAGAGAGGAGAGAAAGAATTTGCTCCATAAAATCAATGTATTAAATTAATGAAAAATAGTAATACATGAGCAAACAAACCTCTAATCCCAAAGGTAGGTGGTTATATAGAAATTGTCGAATCTAGAAAACTAGGAAAAAACTAGTAAAAAACTAGAAAAGGCTAAGAAAAGCTAAAGGGAGGCCTAAAATAGCAATAGTAACTCAAGACAACCTATGCCAACTATTAGCTATGATGAAAGCATGAGGAGGGGTGCATTTCCCAAAGAAGGAAACTTTAAAACATGCTAAAATGGTCTGGGGGACCAAATCCCTTGATTTAAGGGGGAATCTTCATGTGGGGCGTCAATCCTCAAATAACTCAATTGGATGAGGTGTGGTTAGGTTTGAACATGCACTTAGATGTCTAAATGGTTTAGGAAAGTGGTTGGACCAATACTTCCATAATATTAAGCCTTTAAAGGCAAAAAACAAGGGAAAGTTGGTCCACCAAGCTAGTTTACCAAAAACCAAATGTGAACATGATTTTTAGTGCATGTGGCTAAGTCAAGGATACTTAGGCTAAAAAATAAATGTAGATGTTAGGATTATATTCCAACACCCCCCCTTCATCCTAACTCACTTATCTAAACTAAGTCAAATCGAAGATGCCATGTTAGGTACTCAGGTACAATAAATAAAAGATCCTCATAAAATGAAGAAAGAAGGAAAACCTCATGGGAAACCCCCTTCCCCCCAAAAAAAGAGGAAAAAAGGGCTAAGTGGCTAGAAGGGCCTACTCATCTGTCTCCACCACTCCAAGCATAGCTCTCAGTTCTGAAAATTTCTTTTCAGTGAAAGACTTGGTGAAGATGTCTGCAACTTGCTGCTTAATGGGGCAGTACTGTAGTGATAGGACACGGTCACGAATCAGCTCGCAGATGTAATGCATGTGAATCTCGATGTGTTTGGTCCTTTGCCTCTGAATTGGATCAATCGATATCTGAATGGACCCCTGATTTTCACAAAATATGACAGTTGAAAGTGGATACTGAATACCAAAATCGGAGAGAAACCCTGCAACCAAACAGCCTGTGTAGTTGCATTCACTGCACCTCTATACTCTGCCTTGGTTGTAGATAAAGCAATCGTGGATTACTTCTTGCTAGACCAAAAAAAAGGCCTTGAAAAAAAGATGAAAACATAACCAGAGGTGGAATTGAGATCTGTACCATCACCAGCCCAATTAGAATCTGTTTACCCAATCAGTGAAATTGGGCAATCTGTAGCATAAAAGATACCAAAACTAGAAGTACCTTTCACATATCTAATTTGCAGCTTTCCAGTGAAGAGCATGGGGCTCCTGCATATATTTGGAACAAACGCCTACTGCAAAATATATATCAAGTCAGGTGTGAGTAAGATACAACAAACTCCCAACCAACTGTCAATACAGTGTACTGTCCACCAAAGGTGTAGTACCCGCATCCTCAAATCTGATCCCCAAAAGAAAGGGAGATGTTGTTGGCTTGAATTCTGTCATTTGAAAGCAAACAAGTAGATCTAATCCATACTTAGACTGTGCCATCTTGATCCCTGAAGTAGACTAAGAAACTTCAAGACCAAGAAAGTAGTGCAACAGTGCCAAATTTGTCATGGAAAATCGATTGTGCAATGTTGATTTTGCCAATTCAATGGTTGAGGTAAGGTTCCCTGTCATTAGTAAATCATCTACATAAAATAATATCAGCAAAAGGGAATCATCATGTTGCAGCAAATAAACATTCGGATCAAATTTGCATTGAATGAATCCAATGGAAAGTAGGAAAAAATCCATCTTTGCATACCAGGCTTTGGGAGCCTGTTTTAGGCCATACAAAGATTTCTTTAATTTGCAAACGAGGGAAGAGTTATGAATGTATCCCTATGGCTCCTCCATACATATCTCCTCCTTGAGATCTCCATGAATAAATGCACTCTTCACATTCTTCTGATGAACTTCCCATCTACGAGAAGCAGCAATGGCTAAAACTAGTTGAATGGAGTCCATTTTTGCAATAGGTGCAAATGTCTCTGTGTAGTCTATGCCATGTACCTGTGAATATCCTTTTGCAACAAGTCGAGCTTTGTACTTGCTTATCTCACCATCTGCAACAATATTTGTTCGATAGATCCATCGGCATTGAACAAGCTTTTTTCCTTTCGGAAGAGGAACCAAGTCCCATGTGTTGTTTCCATGAGAGCAGAGTACTCTTCATCCATGGCAGCCTCCCAAAGCAGGTTTCCAATAGCCTCGGAGTGTGACTGTGGATCTGAACCAAGTGACATATAGAAATGTATGGGAAACAATGGTTCGGTGGCAGCCAGGGCTTGAGGAGCCCCAAAAAACTGTGATCTAGTCCTTCTCGCATCCGTAGGATCACCGACTAGTTCACCCACATCTTGCAGGGTTTTCTATGCCCAAGTTGGCAATTGAGTTGGAGCAGCCATAACCTACTCCTCATCCTATGAATCAAACCCAATAGGCTTCTTTGATGGCTGCTCTGAAGTGCTCAAAGAAGTTTCGGACTCCTCCTCATCAGTGGCAATAAGCGGTTCCTCGACAGGGTCTGTTGAAAAATCAAGCAGTGATTCTTCTTCAAACTTCACACTTCGAGCTACAAGGAACTTTTGAGTGTGAGAATTAAGCAATCTATATCCTTTGACACTGTCAGGATATCCAACAAAGCTACATTCAACACTTTGAGGCTCTAAAGCCTTCCTCTTATCTGTCGGAATGTGATCCCATGCTCGTGAACCAAAAATACGAAAGTGCGACACTTTCGGTTTCTTACCGGTCCAACATTCAAATGGAGTGGTGCCTTTGAGTGCTTGGTGAGGAATGTGGTTCTAAATGTATGCTGCACAAATGCTTCAGCCCATAGTTTAGGAGCTAATGATTTGGATTGTAGCATACATTTGGCCATCTCTTTTAACGATCGGTTTTTCCTCTCCGTAACACCATTCTATTGTGGTGTATATGGCACTGTGTGTTATAGCTATATACCTACATCAATAAAAAGTTTCTACACATATTCGTTGACATACTCCCCCCCATTATCAGTACAGAGTATCTTAATCTTACACCCAAACTCATTCTCAGCAAGTGCTTTAAATTCTATAAGGCATTCAAATACTTCTCATTTTAACTTCAGGAAAAATACCCAAGTAAGGCGAGAGAAATCATTTATGAAGGTGAGTACATATCGAGCCTTACTGATTGAAGGCTGCAGGAATGGGCCTGTGATGTCACTGTGAATCAACCCAAGAGGTGAAGAAGCTCTCTATACCTTCCCTTTGTCAAACATTTTCTCCAAATGCTTGTCAAGAATGCATCCTTGACATATACTGCTTGTGAATTTAATAGCGGGCAATCCTTCTACCATGTTTTCCTTACTGAGTTGACGCAAGTACTTATATTTTAGATGGCCAAATATTTCATGCCATAACCTACTGATATCATTATATTTTGACAGAAATACAGTGCTAATAGATTTAGGAACAAAGTGGGAGAAGAAATACAAACGAGAATCGTGATCTGCAATTCCATGTGCAAGCTGTGAACCTATGGAAATGTCGGTAATCACTGCAGAGTCTGGAGTGAACTCCACCTTCCTTCTAGAGCTGGAATGAGTGATCTGATATATTGAGAGAAGATTTGTAGAAAACGAGGGAACATGAAGTACATTTGTGAATCATCCCCATTCAAGGTCTACAATTCCTTCTCCACACACCTTTGCAAGTGTGGCATCTCCCAAGTAAATTGGGGATCTGGTGCTTTCTTCGATGGAGGAAAATTCATCTTTTGATGCAGACATATGGTTCGATGCACCTGAATCAAGAATCCAAGCTGATGGAGTGGCTGTGATAACCATTAAATCATGACCATCTTTTGCTCTTCCTCTCCCATCTCCAATTATGTTATCATCCTTCTTCTTTGCATTCTCAGGCACAGTGAGATTGTGCTGCTGCAATTGCTTAGCCAGCTCATCGATTGTTTTCCTCATGCAATTTTCTTTGGGATGAAAACCTCTGGAACAATAGTTGCAAAGTGTTCTTTCCTTCTTCTTCTTACCCTTAGGCAAAGAATATCTCTCTGAATATTGTACGGGTCTCTTCTTCTTCGATTCATTAAATTTACCCTTCCCTTTTTGCTTGTCTCTTCCATTGCTCTTTGGAGCATCAGTAGCCACAAGTGCTTGGTGAACGTTTGATGGCACCCATTTGGACTAAATTAGCTTTCTCTTGAGTCAATGCTAAAATGAAGTCATTCAATGGAGGCATTTTCCGTTTTTCCTGAGTCAATTTAGATGCTTGAAAAGACGATACAAATACGGAATATTCAGGGCCTAATTTCAAGAGAATCTAAAGGATGAGTTGATCTTCCTCTTTCTTGACTCCACATGCATCAAGTTCAATGAGGATGGATTTAAACTTGGTGAAGTATTCTTGCAGGTTGCTCAAATGAGTTGGACTGAGGGATATGAGTTCATTCTCCAGTTGATGCACTCTCATTTCATCCTGCTTGCTGAATAGTCCTTCCAATGTGGTTCAAACCACATTGGGAGTAGTGGCTCCGCTGACATGGAAGAGGAGTTCTATGGAAATAGATATGCATATCAGCCCAATTGCTTCATCTAATTTATTTAAATACTTGATCTTCTCTGCTGCAAAAATCAGTTCAGTCTCTATTCCCATTGTTACCCTTTAAAGCCCCTTGCTTCGGAGGAGCAGAGTGATCTTTGTCTTCCATTCGAAGTAATTGAAAGGATTTAGAACGAGTTTTGTGGGCTAAGAGAGATGATCCATTGCTAATTGTTGCACCTCTTGATGATCTATACCTGCAAATAAAACTGTGTACAATCCACTAGATTCAAACTAGCTCCGATACCATGTAGAATCCCTACAGAAACTCCGACAGATCTAGAATTCTAGTTAAATTAAACACAAGTAATTTGTTGATATTAAAGAGAGGAGAGAAAGAATGTGCTCCATAAAATCAATGTATTAAATTAATGAAAAATAGTAATACATGAGCAACCAAACCTCTAATCCCAAAGGGAGGTGGTTATATAGAAATTGTCAAATCTAGAAAACTAGGAAAAAACTAGTAAAATACTAAAAAAGACTAAGAAAAGCTAAAGGGAGGCCTAAAATAGCAACAATGACTGAAGAAAACCTATGCCAACTATCAGCCATGAGGAAAGCATGAGCAGGGGTGCATTTCCCAAGTAAGGCAACTTTAAAACATGATAAAATGGTTTGGGGGACCAAATCCCTTGATTTAAGGGGGAATCTTCATGTGGGGCGCCAATCCTCAAATAACTCAAGTGGATGAGGTGTGGTTAAGTGTGAACATGCACTTATATGTCTAAATGGTTTAGGAAAGTGGTTGGACTAGTATTTCCATAATATTAAGCCTTTAAATTCAAAAAACAAAGGAAAGTTGGTCCACCGAGCTAGTTTACCAAAAACCAAGTGTGAACGTGAATTTTTGTGCTTGTGGCTAAGTCAAGGATACTTAGGTTAAAAAATAAATGTAGATGTTAGGATTATATTCCAACAGGCTAAGCCAAATTGAGCCTTTCTTGCTACACTTATCAACACTTTTCTAAACCTTTTCTTCATATGCAATGATGAAATCTCTCTAAGGGGTATAGGCCTTTGAATGCCCTGAACTATCCTTAAATTCTTCTCTTCATCAAGGAATGTAAAAGCCTTGTTGTAGCGATTAAGGACAACATTTTCTAACCAATCAAGCAATCATATGACTAATGTGGTATGATGTTCACGTTTTCCTTAGTTCTAACTCCATTCATTTTTACTAGGCATTCCTTCAAAAGGTCATTGATTCTTCTCTTGGTTCCAGTGGCGAGCTAGACCAACCAATACTTTTCATGCTTACATCTCATCAATTTAAAACTTTCAGTCAAATTAGGATCTATATAGCTATGTCTAGCTTTGTAATCAATTAAAATATCTATAGGAAGATTATTCCTAAACAAAGGCGGCTTGAATCATTTCTTCATCTAATCCATCTTTCCTTTCTTTGTCATCCCAAGCTTTTTAAGAAGCTGGCCTTCGCTTGTTCTCATTGCAAAGTTGTTGGGCCTTCTTCTTGTCTTCCTCCAAGTTATTTAGTTCATCAAAATGAATTTTTCCTTGTATAATTATGGTAACCCACTCATAAACTTCTAAATTTTAACCTTCTAATCATTGAAAAAATCCACGTATCTCAAAATCTCTAGAAATGTCTTCTCATACTCTTTCATAGTCATGTTTTCTAGCTTTATCTCGAAGAATTATTGCATGTTCTTGTCATATTAATGCTATGAAAGTGTTTTCATTAGAATTATTTCTTGAAAGGATTCCAAGAAATTCTCTTCTCATTGATGTGCTTGACTTTATTTAACTAGTCCAAGTGCATGGATGCTTTTCCCTATAGATGATCAATGAAAATTATTGCTTCAAGATTTAATGAATACCTATGAAACTATAAATACTTTATCATGCCCAATAACCATGCTTTGACTTCTTCACATTTTATATATTCACCATTAAATGTTGGTGGATTGAGTTTCCTGAGCTCACCTTGCAAGCAATCCTACTCAAAGCTTCTCATGTGATGCCTTACAAGAGAAACTCAAGTTTCTCTCTAATCTTTAAAATGAATGAGTTGATTGATAGAGTAAGATCCACACATTTAGGTGTTATAGTCGACATTTCTGAAGCTCCATCGGGGCCCATTTTCAATGAGCTCTTATATTTTAATGCATTGGTGAATGGTAATACTATACTAGCACTATTTAAGTGCTTGGATGCTCTGTGTTCATCTCTCATTTTATGAGATCGATGATTTGTTGCATGTCTTATAATGGACTCCTTGTAAATTTTCCTATTAAAATTGTTTAAATTTTGTCCTCTTGAGCACTTATCACCTTTTCAATATATGCCCTATAGCTCTACACTTCCTTCTATAAGCTCCTCATTGTCTCAACTAGCACTAGAAGCTCCACGTTTCTTCTATGTACATTGGACTCTATTTTTGCATTGCTCAAAATTGTATTTAGCTCTTTGATTTCATCTCCATGGCTATAAGTACCTTATGCACCCTCCATTTCTTCAATCCTCATCTATAAACCAAATACTTTCTTCTTGTAACTCTAATTGTACAAAATGTGTTGATTATTGTTTGAGTTATGCATATTGGAAAATACTTCATTTATTATGCTACAAATCGAATTTTATCTTAACTCATGAAGAGTATGGATACACTAAACCAAATTTTAAGTTTCTATACATAATCTACTTGGACTCATCTTTCCAATGACTATACCCATTTTGAGTTTTGAACTACGAGTTATAGTTTTCTGAAATTGGCAATTCACCCTTTTTCAATACTTCTTTAATCAATACAATAATTATCAAAGGATACATTTTGCCACTTGTAGTAGAAAAGATATTAGGAACTAGAAAAAACAAACAAAATGTATCCACTATATATAGTACTAATGATTGTGAATGCACAACAACTCCCTAGTTGGTAATATTTTGCCCTAAGTTTTTTCATATAATTTTAGAATTATCAACATTTTGCTTTTTATAGTTTTCTCAAAGTTGTAATTTTTAGCAAAATTGCTTATCTCTAAATGGAGGAAAACATGGAAATTTTCAATAAAATAATTTTTTTGGGTTTGTTGAACAGCCAAAATGTCAAGAAAATAATTTTTTTTTGGATTAATGATTGGGGTCACTTCTCCTCATTTGAAGATTTCAAAAATCCTCCCAAAGTAGCCTGGAATAGTGGATTTTTCCCTATTTTGGCACTTACACTCCAAACCTTTTGAAATTTAGCCAAAATCCCAACTGGGTACCTTCATGTATGCTTTTCGGACTCACTATAAAATTCTTATCCTCAGGTGGGTCCTGTTATTACGCAACCCATATTGTTCAAAAATTACTAATTTGCATTTTCTGAAAATTTGGTGCAAAATTGGCCAATGACCCTCACTAGCATTATTGCAAGTTTTGAGAATACAAACTTAAGTCCAAATTTCATCTTCTATTGAGTAAATTTGTTCTTGTTATGACCAAAATTAGATTTTGGTTCAAGAAACTTTTTTTTAAATATAGACCATCATCTATCGATGTGGAAACCTGATGACATGACATGGTATGTGGTGGCTAATATGACACTTGTATCCACTTGTCAATCCATGATTCATCCATGTCGTGATCCCCTCTGTGAGCTGAAGAATTCTTCTATCGTCAGTCACTTAATTTCTCCAATCAACTATCACCAAAATGCACTTCAACAAATTACAAAAAATATGATTTTTGGTGAATTGACATAAACTTCTTTTTCGGCAAACTTAAAAATAATTCTTTCAATAAATTTCGAAAAATTCTTTTTAAACAAAATTTTAAAGATTTCTTCTATAACCTCGAAAAAACACTTATTTTTCTACCAACTTTAAAACTTCTTAAAACATTCCAAAAAACTTTTTTTCCAACAAACTTCCAAAATAATTCTTTCCATGAACTCTGAAAAACTTATTTTCCAATACACTTCAAATAACTTTTTTGGGCAAACTTAAAAAACCTTCTTTCAATAGACTTCAAAAACTTTTTTTTGGGTGAACCTAAAAAAGATTGTTTTTGGAAAACTTCGGAAAACTTCTTTCCCATTGCTAAACTACAAAATGCACTTCAGTCGAACTCAAAAATTCTTATTTATCAAACCAAAATATTTCTCACTTCATCAAATTTTCATCGAACTCCGGATTTCCGTTGGAAAACCAAAAGTTTCCTTGCCTAAATTTTCATTGAACTCTCAATTTCTTCTTCAATGAGCCATATATTTCACTTTGACGAAATTTTCGTCTAACACAAAATTCTTGCTGACTTGGAAAATTGAAAAATATGTTCGTGGTGGATTTTCTTAAAAAAATATGTGCTTTTCACCAAAATTGGATTTTCTTAAAAAAATTTGTCCATGTCGAGGATGAATTAGGAATGCTAATCTCAAGATCAAACATGATCTATTTTGTTAATTCAGTAGACTTACACAATGGCCTTGAGACTCTTCCACCATGGCTCTTTTTTTTCAGAGAGAAAAACCATCATAGCTTATATTAAGAAAATATAAAGATCTGAATTACATAGAAAGATACAATCAGATTCCTGATATTGGAAAGTGTCAGGTACGCCCAAGTAGCTAAATAACCTGATGCCCAAAAATAATTATCCTAATAGTTCAATACCTACAGATTTTTCATTTCCGATCAAAACACATATTTCCATGTCATACTGGAATGATTTAGAGAAGATTTGACTGCCACAAAAATATAAACATATCGACAATACATCGATAGGAGACACATATTGAAAAAACCAAGGACCAAAATCAGCCATTTAGGTCATGATTTGCCAGTATGAAAAACAAAAAAGAATTCAGAGGCACCCTTGAATCTTGGAAAATATGTTCATTCCTCCATTTCCATAAGAACCAGGTGACAAGAACAAACAAGGTTCGCCAAGATGAACTCTGCTCACTCCACCATTTGAAACCATCCTGTACAGAGGAGAAAACCCGGTAAGGAAAACCAAAAGACAATGAAAGTTCATACCAGATATGCAGAGATGAAGCACATTGGAAGAACATATGAAAATTAGACGCAGCCGCATTTTGACACATGGCGCATCTGCCCGAGCCCTGCCATCCTTTCCTTTGAAGGACCTCCCATGTAAGATTCCTGTTCCAAAAGACCAGCCACGTGAAAAAAAATCATTTTGAGAGGGCATGTGACCTTCCATAGGATAGGAGGAAAGATCAGATCAGATCAGAGTTACAAGATGGGCCTGTAGACATTGAGGCATATAAATCCTTTACTCGAATAGGCAAAGAAGATCGTGGAAGAGCCCATGACAGAACATCCCTTGTGCCTGAACGATGAATCGCCAAGCCATTAAGGATTAGTAGAACAGAACTCCAAAGGGGACGAATGGAGAGAGGCAGATGTAAGTCCTCCCCGTCCTTCCAGACAGGAGATGTGTATGACCATGATTTAATCAGCTTATCCCACGTAAAAATACCTTTTGAGTGGAAAAAGGAGACCAGACTAGGAGGGATAGTGGAAGCCAAACTATTGACTATTGAATCAAAACCAATGAGGATGCTTGAGCCCGAGAAAATATTCCAACGCAAATTTTCCATGAAAAAAGGTTGTATTTTCCTAAAACTTAGCCAAATAGCAGACCCCCTTTTAATGTCCAAAGATTTCCTTCTATACCAGTACTCCATACTACTTCCTTTTAAATATTTCATATTGATAAACTTGCTCCACGGGCCCTCACCAAAGATACCTCTATGGAGAGATTTACAAAGAAGGGCTTTCCCAAATGTCCTCATGTGTAAAAGACCCCAACCCCCTGCCTTTCTTGACCTAGAGATAGATTCCATCTTTACTAAATGAAACTTGGACTAAAAATATCTTCCTCCCCATAAAAAATTTGCAGCTAATGAGCAAATTTTGTTAATAACAGAAGCAGGGAGAAGATAAAGATGGGCCCAATAGACCACCAGTTGAGATAGGACTGCCTGTACCAAGATAAATTTGCCAGCTAAAGAGAGGAATCTCGACTCCCATCCAGAAATTTTTTTGTAGAAGCGATCAATAAGCCATTGCCAGTCCTGTTTGTTGTTACCTTTTGCCTTCAAGTTAAAACCAAGATATTTGATACCTTTCTTGATCGATGCCTGGTTGATGCTGATTAGAGCTGCAATCCATAGAACGGTCTCCATATTAGAATCATTGTGATACAGCATAGATTTGTCCCTGTTGATGACCAATCCAGATGCTGTCTGAAACTTTTCGAGGATATTATTAAGGCATAACCAGGTTGCTTTGCAAAGCATGGAGAAAATGAGTATATCGTCGACAAAAAGATTGTGGGATAGGAAAGTATCCTTGCATATCTTTATCGGCCTACATCTCCATTCTGATACAGCTTTGTTGATTTGTATGCTAAGTGAGTTCATTACCAATATAAATAGCATGGGGGAGAGAGGACAGCCCTGACGTAGTCCCCTCTCTGCTAGAAAAAAGTTGATGGGATTCCATTTATAATGACTGAATATTTAACATTTTCGACGCACGCCATTATCCATTCGATGCCTTGTGATCTCAGCCCAATTTTTGCCAGCAAGATTCTTAGGAATCCCCAGTCGACACAATCATAAGCTTTTTTCAAGTCTATCTTTAGAATAGCCGCATCAATATTGTTTGACAACATTGAGAATAAGCATTCCTGAGTCATAGTGATAGCATCCCATATATTCCGGTCTTTAAGAAACGCATGATGGTCTCTTGTAATGAAAGAGTTTAGAATAGGCTTCATCCTCTCCGCTATAATTTTTGAGATGATTTTAAACAAAGTATTGCATAATGCAATAGGTCTGTAGTCATGAAAGGATTCTGATCTTTGTTTTTTCGGGATAAGAGTGATGAATGTGGAAGATAATGCACTGCGAATGTTTCCAGACATACGGGAAGCCTCTACCATTCTCGACAAATCCGCTTTGAACATGTCATAGAAATGAGAGAAAAATTCAATTGGCCATCCATCTGGCCCGGGACTTTTATCCTTTTTGAAAGTTTTGATGGCAGCTTGGAGCTCTTCTTCCGTAACCGGATTTAAAAAAATTTCATTTGCTGTCTCATCAAACATTTCTGGCATCGGATCCACAGCCCAGGTAATATCGTTAATGTTACCTTGTTGCCTTTTATATTGATTCTGAAAGAACCTTGTAGCTTCTACAGAAATGTCATGCTGAGAGAAATAGAATCCACCCTTACCATCTTCGACCTTCCAGATGGAGTTTTTTCTTCTTCTGGCATTTGCAAAATTATGGAAAAACTTCGTGTTTTGGTCCCCCTCCTTGAGCCATAGCACTCTGCTCTTGAGCCTCCATGAGGCCTCTTCCTTTAGCATTAGCATTTGCTTCTTTTTTTCCAGATTTCTAATATGGTTCTTTTTCTCTAAAGATAGGAAATCTGGGTTTGATGAGTTGATGAAAATTTCTATCTCCTTTTGAATGTCTTTCAGCTCCTGTTTATCCCTCTTTTTTTTCTGGATTTGCCAGTCCTTAGCTACAGCCCTCAAACGCTGGATCTTTTCCTGGAAAGTTGTGAAAAGGGCCATGTCAGATTCTTGTAGTTCCTTCCACTTTTTTGTTATAGATTCATTGAAATATTGGTCTTCTAAATAGATCTTGTTGAGTTTAAAGGAATAACCCTGCCTATAGTCCTTTCCCCTCCATTCAAGGAAAATAGGCCTATGATTAGAGGTGAAATCATTCCCAATGATAGAAAACAACATTCCCCATTTGGAAATGATGCTGGCATTAATAATAAAACGATCAGTCCTTTTTGCAATGTAGGCTTGCCCTGTCCTGCTGTTATCCCACGTGGGCATCAAACTTTCCGGCAAGATATTGACTAAATTCCTACTTAGAAATTCCTTTCGGAGTCTGTCAGCCAGGGGATCTTTTTTCCTGCAATTGCCCCAGCACTCATCAGGTCTTAGAGTCACATTTAAATCCCCTGCTATCATCAACGACTCAATGTCTAGAATTTCCGAAGCAAACAACCTTTCCCAGAAAGGGAGCCTGTTCTTATAAAGAGCATATACATTCAGAACGTTGAGTACAAAATCATGGCCCCTGATTGATGCAGAGATTAGGATTCTGGCACAGCATTTAAAAGCCTTGGCTTTTATCCAAACTGGATCCCACAAGACTGTCACTCCTCCAGACAGACCGTTCGCCTCAGTGGCAACCATAAACCAAGATGGGAACATCCTTCTAAAGGAAGCTAAAGATGCCTTACTAGAGTGCATGGTTTCTTGAACAAAGATAACTTTGGGATGTGCCGAAATGAAAATTTCCTTTAGCACCAAAAATTTAGGGGATGCACCCAAACCCCTGATATTCATTGATATCAAAAAAGTCATTTAGAAGACTCTCCAGCCACACATGCTCTAAGAGGCTGAGATTCTGAGGAGTCCAAGATTGGAACTTCGACGAGGGATAAATTTGTGACACCAAAGTCAGAGGCTATAGATCTACCTCTGAAATGACGACTACCACCCCTTTGTTTCTTTCTAACCATGATATTCTTTGCGGAGTTAGGGCTGATAGATGGATAGGTAGGGAAAGAAGGTCTATGAATGGTTAATGGCTCAAGTTCCGAAGGATTTCTTTGAAAAAAGAGATGTAAATCACTGTCGAGTTTGTTGACAGGCGATTCTGTAGGGGAATTGAAAGGAGTAGGAGAAAGCATAGGTTCCTTTCCTTTTGACAGAACATCGGGAGGATTGACCAGAGAGGGAGAAGAAGAGGAGATCTGTATGGTATGAGAACCTACCACAAAAACCCCCTGATTCATAGCAGGGGGAGAGGGCATTGCTTTCTCCTCGATAGGCTCAGGGATAGGAAGACATCCGGAGGCCGAAGCATTAAGAGCCTCAGATCGTCCTTGAGAAATATTCAGAGAGCAGTAGGGATCCAGATCCTGATTGTTTAATTGAATCTAAAGGTTGCTTACTTCATCAGAGAGTTGATCAGATTCGGATTTCCTACCCTGATTGATACAATACTTCTTGGTCCTGCGATTGAAACGAAGACTGCAATTTTTTATGAGATGACCAGTTCTGTGACACAAAGAGCACCTGAAGGGTATGTCCCAAAAATCGAGCCTTTGGCTGATTTTAACACCGTCCCAGGTTATCTCGATATGGTCTGGATAACCTCCTTTACAAGGTTTTTCAATCAAAATCCACGCAATCCTTTTGTCTTTCTCACCTCTGCACCGGGGATCCACATAAATGAACTTACCTATGGAATTCCCAATCTCAGAAAGAGTTTCAGTCGACCACAGCTCCAGAGGTAAATTAGAAAGTTTTACCCATATCATGCAATTTGACAAGGTATTCTTTAGTGGTTCAAAGCCCAAATACCATCTAGAAAGAGATAGAAAGCTTCTACCGAAAACCCATGGCCTATTGAGGATAATCTCCACATCAGATGCTTTAAGAAAATGAAAAGAGAACTAGTCCTTCATTAGACGAGAGATGACTGGAGTGTATCCAATCAGAGGAAGCCATTTTTCTGCCAACCATTTCCTCATGTCTTCCTCCACCATTTCCGAAAATTGCCACTTCCCAATCAAAGCCAGCTTTTGCAAACTATCGATGCGATCAGATAGAAAAGCACTGTTAACAGAGATAGCCTTAGGAGGGGGGACCTTTTTGACCAGATTCCTAGATTTATTAAAGTGCTGAGAATGGTCATGAGACCGTCCTTTCCTAGAAAGATCCTTCCCATTTTTCAGATAAGCCAATTCTAGATCCACATGGGACATGTTGTGCTTGTCATGGCAAGCAGAGTTAAGCAACATATCTTCCACCGTGGCTTGCCAGCTGCTAGATTTATCAAGTGCTCTTTTAGCCACAATTGTGGCATGAATAAGGGCCTGAGTGGCGGAAGAGTCAGAAGCATCCGTCATAATTAATGAGAAAGGTATTCTGTAAGAACTGGAAGATGCTAAAGCATAGATCGTAATTGGTGCAAATCCAACGGAAAATCCTGTCAGATACAAGATGCCTGGATAGAAATAACCTACTGACAAGAGAAAAAGGGAAAAAGTACAGGAAGGGGACCTATCCCGAGATCCTGTCAGAGACAAAGGATATGGCTGGATAAGGAATTAAAAGTGCATTCATAAGGAGATTGCTTAAACCCGATACGAGGAGTCTCAAGGACAAAGAGATTAATGGTTTTCAAATCCCTAATTAGCCACTCACATTATGTGAGGAGTCACATAAAGAAAAAACCTGCCGTCATTTTGACTTCTGTGAAGGTGGTAGGAAAACGATGCAAGGGGTGACGAAATTATTTGTACCTTGATAGATCAATAAACCCAGAGATCTTAATGGTGCTTTATGACCACCGGGAATGATTTAAATAAAAATTCCGAAGAGGGATGATGCCGGAAAAGCTAGATCACGGGAGAGTTCAAATGGAAAAACCAGGAGAGCCGAAATACCAAAAAAAACTAGAGAAGAACTATTCATATGGCTGAGGTTGGCAGTCTATACAGCAGCAATATATTTGGAAAATGCACCACCAATTCCCTATTCTAATGCGAACATCAGAGCAGGGATTGTAAATGTAGATAGATGCTTTTATCTTGTTAAAAAGAGATTCCCACATATTTAGCCAGCACTTCCAAATCAAGATATAAACAAAACAAGCTTTATAAGCTGAAACCCTATCTTCAAGCTTCCATGAATTTGCCTAAACTCATAAAACTCAAAAGCAAGACATGCAAGACTTTTTTCCCACAGACAAAGGTAACATGTTTACCAGACACTATATTAAACAGAGTAAATTGCACTAAATTAAGCGAAGTATAATTGCTCCAATGCTAGCTGGTAATTTCCCTTTAAGAACGTTCTTTTAATCAGGAAAAACAAAAAACAGCATAAAGATTTCAGGACTGGGGGCTACTAACTTGGAGACACGGCGAGTCGAGAGCGCAGTGCAAGTGAAGAGGGAGAGAGCAGGTGAACATCATAGGCGTTGTAAAACTGTGAGGTATAATTTTCATGAGGAAAATCTTGAAACGTAAGATGAAAATTGTGAAAAAAGCCCAGCCAGAAAGCCAGTCGGATAAAAAAGAGGAAAGGTTTGCCGATGGCAAGCATAAAACTAAGATTCGACAGGAGTCATGGCAAAAGATTGGTAGAAGCCAGAAATTCTATGGCAAATACTCATGGAGACAGCTTGAAACGGATACCCAGGAACTTTAGACAAGTAAGGCATATACTAAGTAACGTGGCCGGCATGCAGCCACAAAAAAAATTGACCACTCTAGCTAATTTAACTTTATTTAACCTGATTTTGTTGAGAAAATGGAGGTTTCACTCCAAATTTACAAATTCCCTCAAATTTGATGCAGATTAATACAGTGAATTGGTCAAATTTGTGTTAGCATTTGGCTCATAAGAATTTAATGTTGAAACATTTGCTCTAATCCTACTATGTAATGCACCCAAATCGCAGTTTGAGGTGCTTAACTGCTAATTTGTCTCTAATACCATGTAAAAATGGAAATGTGCACAGTGTGATAAATATGCTTAATAACTAAAATTAATTTAAAAATTGTGAATGCAAAAAAATCAACTACACACAGCAACATTCAATCATACAAAACATGAATTAAATATGGCATTCATACAGAGCATTAAAACAATAAAGTAAAACAATTAGCAAACATGTGTCTTATAAATATTTTACACAAGTGGTTTCAGATGTCAAACATTCCACCTCAAATTCTATTTTATTCTTATCACATGTTTTCTTAACTCTCAACTTCCAAGGATGATTGTAACTAGCCCATGATATCATAACTAGATTGATAGCTCTCTTATCCACCTCTTACATGAGTGTACTTTCCCCTATGCTTCAATATCTAGCTAAGTTGACTTCTACCAACCTCACACATGGATTCAATAATTGGGTTTTGATAAGTCAAAGATTATATAGTAAGAATAATTACTCTAAGAAAATGACATGGAATTATAGGCATGTGGAATTTCCCCCTGCACCCCTTTTATCCCCTTCTTTTGTCAAATCATATCCCTCCCATGACTCTATCATTATCTTTGTTGTGGTCAATGATGAATTTTATTTTATTATTTTTACATGTACAATGTTTACATATTACATCATTGGGCCATTGACCATTCATAACATATACAATTACAGATTGCTAATACAGGGATCAAAATTGGGGTGTTAAATAGTTTTGCATTCTAATGATCTTTGGTTACATTGCTTCCATGACATTTTATGCAACTTTCTCTCTTAGCCAAAAAGGCCTCTTGAGAGTGAGGGTGAAGGAGAAAATGGGTAAAACCAAGGGGGTAAGGGGAAGGCTGAAATACATGACCCTTCTTTAACCTTCTCTCTTATTTTATTTTTTTAATTTTCATTTAGTTATATTTTATTTCCTCTTACATTTGCCTCATTCATATTGTATAATTGATTTTTTTTAATAAAGTTCACTAACCTTCGTGAATTGCTAATTTAATCTTGTAGATAATGAGCCTTTACACCCATTTGTTGGTTTGGATCCATTTTGGATCATTATACCAAACAACGTCATCTTGACTTAAGATGCAACCTTGGAATCTTTGACCAATTGAATAAGATTAAACCACTTCTTCAAGGAATAAACTACCAATATGCAAGGAATGAGTTACCTTTTATCCATAATGTCTTGTTCAAATCGCCACTTCAATGATTTCAAAATTTAATGACCACAACATGCTATCAAGCTTCCATTTTTATACTCATAAACCAAAAAATTTCATTTACCATCAGTTCACTAAATAGAGCCATTTTCAACTTCTTTAGGTTGTTCTTCCCATGGCTTTAAATACTCCCTTGACTGGATGACTTCATATAGGGTTTTGTCAACTTTATTAGCCTAGAAATCGTATCTTTGGTTGCCAAAATTGACCCCGTGTTCTACCTTTGCCACTCAACAACTCTATCATCCTATTGTAATTTCTCTAATCTCATTTTCTTCATACTCTTTCATTAATTCTCTGAAAGGAAAGTGAAATTCAAATTAATTCTCCCATTTTGCACAGCATTTGTCTAGTATGATCATAATTTAACAAGAACCCACCTTTAAGTTTCAATTTACAAAGGCCATGAGAAATTCATCTAAACTAATGGGAGCCCATAGTATCATGTTTATTACTCAAACTTCTCCATGAAATCTACAACATCTCCCTTCTTTTGTACCATCTTCAAAATAGAATTGAGCTTTTATGCCTTAGTTGTTGAGTTCCCTAAGGTCCTTGATACTTTTCACTTTTGCTAATTCATTATTCATAGATATCATCTTATGGTGGGAAAACTAATGCCAAAAGGACTCACGAGCCTCTAATTCATCAACTCCTATACATCACAAATTTACATATGGCAGTTAATGCTAGCAATGAAGTTAGATCTCATCAATCTTCAATAGGCTTATGTGATCTTCAATGGACTTATCCAACAATCTCAATACATCATCTAAAAACATGTTTGACACCATAACTATAATTCCAAATTTTGGGTTTAATATTCAACAACAAATATAATCAAAATTATATCAAGGGACGTTGAGAGTTTAAACTTAGAAAAGACCCTAACCGTTAGGTCCCTATAATACTAGTGTAGCCTCTTTGTTGGTATTTTTAGTGTACACCCTTATTGTTATTGTTGTGCCCATGTAGCCCCCATATTTTTATTGGTGTGCCCCATAGAAGTCCACTATTTTTATTGTTGTGTCCTTACATTATTATTGTTATGTAGGCTCTAAATGTATTGTGACCCCTTAAACTCCAATATATACTAAGGAGGTCTTGTCATTATTGAAATATGGCAACAAGAATATTCCAATTTAATTTGTCCTTGAATTAAATTGTGAATTAAAATCGAATTTAGTCTTAGCAGCTACTTGGAAGTAATTAATTAATTTATTTTAAATTAATTAGTTGGAGAAATTCAAGTTAGAAGTCTTTTTGAAGTCATGCAAGAGTTATCCCTTAAATTAAAGAGATAATATTGAGTTATATTTGAGTTGTAATTAGTTAACTTAGTTTATTGAGTTAAGTCCAGTTAAATTAGTTCCAAACTGTTTGAGGAACTAATAGTGAGTTAGCAATCAGTTGATGCATTAATGCACTCAACTAGTGCTACTCTAGTTAACTAAAGATTCCCTCATCAGAAACTCATGCATGTCTATTCTGAGAAAGACCCAATTGAGATAAATGTTCAAGGACAGTGTACTATCAGTTGCATGTGTTTTCTCATGGAGAAAACTCATGCATGCAGTCAAGGATTTATCCTTGAGGATTGTGTAGTTCTGAATGATGATCATCGACTTGGTAATAGGAAATCCTCCACAAGGAACAACGCAAGGAAATAGGAGCTTAGAGGGTAGAGAGGAAGGCTGGAGAGAAGCCAAGATTGCCTGTGAGCATCTGTGAGGATTTTACTGAGAGCTGGCTAGCTGCGAGAGCTAAGGCTTTGTATAATTCCTATGTATTTCCACCATGTATGATAATACAATAGTGTGGGGTTTTTTAGTTGAGGCTTTCCCCAAAGTATTTTCATGTGTATTGTGTCATTGATTCCTCATCTTCTGGTTATATTGTTCAACTTGATCTTTAATCTTTCGCAAATTGATAGTAGAAGTAGGTTATAGTATTCTACTTTGATTTATATTGCATTATCGGGTTAACCTACACAGATTTTCTACAGTCATTTGTATCATCCAAGAATTTTTCATTTATGTGATGTAAAGGAGGTTTCCCCCTTGAAGAGGATAATTTTTTAATTCATTGATCTATATTTTATTTTGTTTTGTGATCTGGTTGCATAACACTTGGTAGCAAGGCTTGGATTCTAGGGTTTCCCTACTTCAAACAGGTCATCTTGCCATTTTAACTGTGTATTTTTTCTATGAAGCTTCAAAAGATGAAATTCCAACCATGTCGAGAAAAACGCCTCATGAAATTCATGTCAAAATTTCAGATCTTGGTCCACTATATTGTCTGAGATATGGTCTAAAGAATTTAGGGTTTTCACATGCTCCAGAATTCTGTCTCAAATAGGTGACCTAGGGAAAATCATCATAACTTTCTCTAAAAGGATTGGATTTAAATTTTGTAAAAAATGAACGCAAGTGCACGGACTTTAGTTTTTCATGTATCATTTTCAGGGCTAAAGATTGAAACAATGACATGTGTCATTATGTACAAGTTCTCTCTACTGAATTAGTCCATAATCAAGTCATCGCGGGAGATTTGGCATAACTTTGTCCTAGAGAATCCAATCTTGGTCTGACTCATGGAATTGGAAATAAGACTTGGATGGATACCATAGGATGAAATTTTAGACCTTGGAGAGCTGAAATTACAAAGATACAACAATTTCAAGATCAAGCTCTAAAAAACAATAAAATGATGTATTTTTTAAAATTTGCATAATTTTTTGTTTGAAAAATCAGTTTGAAGTGATTCAAATGGCATAGTGAAGCATATGTATCATTATTTAGTTCCAATATGTATCAGAATAAAAATATGGATACACCCAATAAGTAGCCAAAAATCTCTACCATGATGCATAAAAAAGAAGAAGAAATCCAACATGATATATCAAAGTTACATGACCAAGTGCAGTAAATTTCATTCTCACAAAGAGCAACCAAAAATGAATTGGGAGTAATAAATGTTAATACGAATGGTTTAGAATAACAAATGAAAAGGGACATGGAAGGTTTAAAATCAGATATGGAAGGTTTGACAAAGTTGCTACAGGAAAGGCTCCCTAATGGTGACAAGGTAGTCCATGAAACTCTTGATGAGAACAAAAGGAATGT
This sequence comes from Pinus taeda, assembly GCA_000404065.3. NCBI lineage: Eukaryota > Viridiplantae > Streptophyta > Pinopsida > Pinales > Pinaceae > Pinus > Pinus taeda. The sequence continues at coordinate 195,654 of APFE031119695.1, read as the reverse complement.
GACTTATGATTTTAGAGACTCTAACCTAGGGATGAAGATAAATCATATTCCAAAGATATATATGAGGAAGTTCGATGGTAAGGATTCAGTAACATGGATACTACAGTTGGAGCAATTCTCTGATCTATATGACGTGTCACACATACAAAAGGTATGAATTGCATCTTTATATTTAGAACAAAATTAGTATGTGTGTATTGATGGATTTGTTCTCATAAATCAATTTTCACTTGGACAATTTTTACGGAAGAATTGGTATCACATTATGAGGATACAAAAATAAATACCTCCTTTAGCCAATTGATAAATCTCAAACAAAAGGGTTCAATGGTGGAGCACATTGAGGACTTTCAAAGATTGAATATAAAGGTAAATGATATTCCAAAGGAGCATAATATTGATGTCTTCATAGGGACTTTAAAGGATAACATCCAACATGAGATTCTCTTTTCGGAACCTAATTCATTGGATAAGGCATTCAAGGTGGCGAGAAAAGTTGAAAGAAAAATTATGCCAACAAAGAAATCTACCACTCACAACTATAAAGATGGAAGTGTTGTTTCTCCTAGCCTCCCACAACATACAAGGTTGACACTACAACAACTAGAGGAAAAAAGAGCAAAAGGGCTTTGTTACAGTTTTGATAGAAAATACACTAAGGGTCATAAGTGTATTGAGAAGAAATTATTTTACATATATTGTGAAGAGGAGGAAGAAAAGGAACAAGAAACATCGAAAGAAGAGGATATAGATCAAGAACCAACCCCATAGGAAGAAGAAATGAATCCAACCATATCTTGTAATGCATTCTCAGGAATTACCACTCCTCAAACTCTCAAGATAGAAGGATATATCAAGAAAAAAAGGTAATAGTGTTGATCGATTCTATTAGAACCCATAATTTTATTCATTGTAAGATAGCCACGGAGTTGAATTGCTTTTTATATCCAACACCAAAGTTTCAAGTGATGGTTGCAAATGGATGAACTATAAATTGCTCAAGGAAGTGTCATAATATCAATTTAACCATGGGGAAGTATGTATTGAACAGACCAATTCTTTCCATTCCAATAGTTGGTGTTGATGTTGTATTAGGATTCCAATGGTTACAATCTATGGGAGCAATAGCTTTTAATTTTCAAGAACTTTTCTTGATTTTTTCCTGGGAAGGAAATGAAATTGAATTAAGGGGCGTCATGGGGAAATCAAGGAAGATAATTAGCTCTAATGGCATGACAAAGCTTTTGAAGAAATAAAAATGAGACATAATTGCACAATTATGTGCACTAGATATTCAAACATCGAAATCATTTGTTTCTCCAAATCTCCACATAATCTTGGATAATCATTCCAAGGTATTTGATACTCCCAAATGCCTCCACCTATTTGCGATCATGATCATGCTATTCACTTAATTCTAGGAAGTGTTCCTCCAAACATCATACTTTATAGATATCTCGATACACAAAAGAGTGAAATTGAACGTGTGCTTACAGAAATGCTAGAGGCGAGTATAATTCAACCTAGCCAGAGTTATTTCTCTGCTTCAGCAATATTGGTACACAAAAAGGATGGATCATGGCATATGTGTTCGGATTATAGGGAGATAAAAAAGCTCACTATCAAAGATAAATTTATCATTCTTGTCATTGATGAATTGTTGGATGAATTACAAGGGGTAATTTACTTCACCAAGTTGGATCTTCGTTCAAGATATCATAAACTTAGAATGAAAACTAAATACATTTCTAAAATAACATTCAAAAATCATGAAGGTCATTATGAATTTTTGGTCATGCTACCCCCAAGGGATAACTCAGTAGGTAAAGTTCTTTTTTCTAAGTACCTCGCCTATCGGGAGGTCACAGGGTCAAATATCCTCGACGCCCCTGGGGTTAAGCCTTGCTAGTTTGGCTAGTAGGTAGATCCCTTTGATTGATCTAACTGGATTTTCTTGTGGATGTAGCAGCCACTCAATGTGCGTGAACCACCTTCAACAAAAAAAAAAATTATGGTCATGCCTTTTCGCCTTACTAATGCACCTTCCACATCTCAAGGTTTGATTAATTCCATTTTCAAACCCTTCCTTAGAAAATTTGTGTTAGAATTTTTTGATGATATACTAATCTATAGTAAGTCTTGGAAGGATCATGTTCAACATGTTGAAAAGGTGCTCAAACTATTGGAGGATAAACAATTGTATGCAAAAACCTCCAAATGTTTCTTTAAGGTTCAAGAGGTGGAATATTTGGGTCATATTGTATCTCATGAGGATGTTAAGGTAGATCATAACAAAATCAAAGCTATAAAGGAATGGAAAATCTCCACAACCCTAAAGCATATTCGAGGATTTCTCAAGTTGACAAGCTATTATCGCAAGTTTGTTTAGAATTATAGGGAAAATAGTAGCACCTCTAACAACATTTCTAAAGAAATATGCATTTTTTTCGACTCTAGAAGCAACTAAGTCCTTTGAACATCTTAAAGAGGAAATGTGTCAAGCTCCGATTTTTTGCTACTCCAGACTTCACAAAAACCTTTATGGTGGAATGTGATGCCTTAAAAAATGGAATTGGTGTTATTTTAATGCAATAAGGAAGACCCATTGCTTTTGAAAAGCATCCAATCAAGGGAAAATATTTACACAATCATATTTATGAGAAGAAAATGTTGGCCATACTATATGACCTAAAGAAATGGTGCCCTTACCTAATGGGAAGACAATTAAAGGTAAAAATAGATCATGATACTCTTAAATAATTTGTGAAACAAAGTTTGTCTTCAGAAGAGCAGCAAAAATGGGTCACTAAGATGTTGGGTTGTGAATTTGAAATTGTCTACAAAAAGAGGAAGCAAAATGTTGTTGTTAATGTACTCTCAAGAAGGGATTAGGATGTGGAAGCATTGTTCTATGCCATTTCTAATATCCAACCTGATTGGATAACTCAAGAGAGGGAGGAATGGAAGGATGACGAAGAGGTGTGGACATTCATTCAAAAGTTGTAGCAATATTCCAGTACATCTGATACATTTATCAGGAAAAATGACTCATTATGGCACAAAGATTTCTTATATCTATGTAAGAATTCTCAAGTCAAATAAAATATTCTTTTGGAATTGCACGCCTATCCTTTGGGAGGGAACTCAGGATTTTTAAAAACTTACCACAAGGTCAAGAAGGAATTTTTTTTGGATTTCCTTAAATCTAATATTCAAAAGTTTGTGGCAAAATGTTTGGTTTTCCAACAAAATAAAGTTGAGATAATTAAGACCTCAAGTTTATTACAACCTTTATCCATTCCAAGTTAGCATTAGGAGGAAATATTAATGGATTTTATCACAAATTTACCCAAGTCTGAAGGAAAAAGTGTCATCGTGGTAGTAGGTGATAGACTTACCAAGTATGCACATTTTTGTGCATTATCTCATCCTTTTAAGTCAATACAGTTTCTACTGCATTTATGGAAACAATTCAAATCCTAACTGGAAACTAAAAGATTATTGTAAGTGACAAAAATCCCATTTTCATTTGAAATTTTTAAACAAAAATATTTTCTTGTATTGATACTCGATTAGCTCATAGCTCATCTTATCATCCTCAATCTGATGGGAAAACTGAAATAGTGAAATGTTTGGAAGGATATCTTCGTTGCTTTGTATCTGATAAATAAACACAACGGGTCAAGTGGTTACCTCTAGTTAAATGGTGGTATAACACTTCTTTCCATATTGTAGAAAAAATGGCCATATTTATGGCACTTTATGGATATCATCCACCATCCATCACATCATCTTTAAGAGAAAATTCTAAGGTTCAAGAAGTGGAAGATCACATTGAGCATCAACAACAATTTCTCCAACTCTTAAAGGATAACCTCACTCTGGCACAGAATCGAATGAAACATCAAGTAGATCAACATTGCAGTGAAAGAGGTTTTGACGTAGGTGACTGGGTATTTTTATGGCTATAACCATACAAACAAATGTCCCTCAAGCAAGCTAAGAAGGATAATAAATTATCACCCAAGTACTATGGTCTTTACAAAATGTTTCAAAATATTGGTATTATGGCATACAAATTGGAGTTTCTTGCATCTTCCCAAGTCAACTCAGTTTTCCATGTTTCGTGCTTAAAGAAAGTTATCAGTGACAAGCTCCCAATTCAAAGAATATTGTCAGAACTTGATGAGGAAGGAAAAATCATATTGGAGCCTGAAGTAGTCATGGAAACAAGAACTTGACAGCTATGAAATCAATCAATTTCATAGTATTCTCGTTAAGTGGAAGAACTTACCCACTGAAGATTCCACATGGGAGGATGAGAATTTTATACATAAGCGTCTAGAACTACTCAAGCATTGAGGAAAACAATTTTTTGAAGGAGAGAGTCATGTTAGGTCCCTATAATAATACTATAGTTCCCTTGTTGTTATTGTTAGTGGAGCCCCCTTATTGTTATTGTTGTTCCCATGTAACCCCAATATTGTTATTTTTGTGCCCCATAAAAACCCAATATTGTTATTATTGTGCCCTTACATTATTATTATTATGTAGGCTCTAATTATGTTGTGACCCCTTAGATTCCTATATATACCAAGGAGGTTTTTTCATTTGTATCATCCAAGAATTATTCATTTATGTGATTTAAAGGAGGTTTCTCCCTCGAAGAGGCTAATTTTCAAGTCGTCGATCTATTTTTTATTTTGTATTGTGATCTGGTTGCATAGCACTAACGGGGAAAATTTATTTGATCATTCCATTCGTGTGTTTATTTCTATTGTATGATAGGCCTTCGTATATTACTTAGATGAACATAGAAACTATATCATAATTAGATATTCAATTTAACCAATATTTTCCATAATATCTACATGAATCTCTTGATTGATCTCTATCCCTAGCTTCTTCTTTTTTGTAATCATCATTGTGGCTTACGAATACTTTTATGTAAACTCTACTCCATCTACATGTTACCATCTATTCATCAAACATCATGAGTTAAACCTTATAAATTACACCTTAACATAGGCCATAAGAATATTACAATCAACCCTTCCCAATCAAAACATCAACTTGTTAGAAGACTAGGGTGGCAATAAATTGGATAAGACTTGTCAAACTTTTGTGACCACCAAAATAGATCCATCTTAACACTAAATCTATCAAGTACTAAGAAAGATCAAATCTTTGAAGATGTATATCATTTCATATAAATCTATACATGCAATCTCACCCAAATTTATAAACTCACAACTTACCAAAATATAAGTATGTAAAAATACAAATTTGATTATTATTAAAGGATGTATCTTACATTATAAGAAAATTCCATATAAATATTTTATATTTATCTTTATTTTTAAAATAGTAATTGTTTTGTTTAGAGAATTTTCGGCGAAATCACATAAATAATGATCATATAGATAATGTAGATGTTAATAAGGAAATTAATCCTACTAATTTTTGTAATAATAAAAGAAGTCTTGATAATTCAATGTTAATTGAGAATAAGATTAATGGTAAGAGCATTATAATTAATAAGGCTAACGGGATAGATAATCATAGTAAAAGTGATGGTTATTATGATGATAATGATAAGCATAGTGATAATTCGGGAGATGGTTATATTAATAATTATTATGATGATAAAGTAAGAAATTATAAGAGTATTAATGTAGATAAAGTAGATGATAATAAGGTAATTAATCTTAGTAATTTATGTAATAATATAAGGAGTCTTGATAATTCAATTTTAATTGAGAATAATAACGCTATAGTAAGATTGAAAATAAGGGTAATTCTTTGAGAGTTTCGAGTCATCACCCTCAGGGAAATAAGGTGTTAAATCTGTCTAGTTTTTCATTTCCGCCCGCGGTCTTTAGTCTCTTAGGGAAAGGTCTTAATTTTGCCTTAGCCCCCAAGAAAATCCCGGTTGAAGACATCATTTGCGATGTGGAATATGGCATTAAGAACCTTCCTGATAAGGTTAAAGACACGATTAGGCAGGATTGTGTCGTAGCTCTGAGGAGGGCTAAGCCTCCCCGTAGCAATATCAGCAAGGCTGAGTTTGAGGCTCTTAAGACCTTGAACAGTAATCATGACGTTGTGGTCTTAAAATCAGATAAAGGTGGGGCTGTCGTCCTCCTAGATAGAAGTGATTATAGAAATAAAATGCTCGATCATCTCTGTAATAGTGCGAGTTATAAGAAGCTTTCGAAAAATCCCCTTAAAAAGGTCTCCAGAGCAGTCGCCCTTGCGATCAAGTCGTGCAATTCCACTATTCCTTTGTCCCAGAAGCTTATTGAGAGAAACCCCATCACCCCTAAGATCTATGGCCTTCCAAAGGTCCATAAGGAAGGGGTCCCCCTGAGACCCATTGTCAACACCATTGGTGGTCCGACTTACCTCCTGGCCAAGTTCCTCGCAGCAAAGTTGAGGCCCTTGGTTGGTCATACTGAGTCCTTCATAAAAGATTCGACCTCTTTTATTGATGATCTTAAGAGAATTAAGTTGGAGCCTGAGGACATTCTGGTAAGTTTCGACGTGGTCTCTCTTTATACTTGTATTCCCATCAATGAAGCCATGGAGGTGATTAATAAGCTCACCGACCCTGATACGGCTAAGTTGGTGGAGCTTTGCCTTACCTCCACCTTTTTCAGCTTCGAGGGTGAATTCTACGAGCAGACTTGCGGAATGGCCATGGGCTCCCCCTTGTCCCCTGTCGTCGCTAATCTCTTTATGGAGGATTTTGAGTCTAAAGCTTTGGCCTCCTCTCGTCTTTTACCAAAGCTTTGGAAAAGATTCGTTGATGACACTGGTGTTGTCTGGTCGCATGGTCCTGAGGAGCTGGATCGGTTCTTCAGTCATCTCAATAACCAGTCCACCGCCATTAAATTCACGATGGAAAAAGAAGACAATGGTTGTCTTCCGTTCTTGGATGTTCTTATCTCTAAGAATGTGGATGGTTCCTTTTCTCATCGGGTGTTCAGAAAGAAGACGCATACTGAGAAATACCTGCATGCTTCGTCCCATCATTTCCCTGCTCAGAAGTTAGGGGTTCTAAGCACGCTTGCCACCCGTGCTGTCAGAATTTCCGATGGAGAGAACCTGGAATCGAAGAAGGCTCATCTCCTAGATGTCTTCGTGAAGAATGGTTATAGTAGACACCTGGGTCAAAAAGCCTTCCTCAAGGCCAAGAAGAGCCTTCAATCCGAAGAGATCCTAAAGATCGTGTCATGGGTGTTAACCTGCCTTACATCCAAGGGACCACTAATAAGATTGCGAGGATTCTGAGGAAGTACGATGTGCCCGCAACTTTTAGACCTCTCAGTACTATCCGTGGCTCCCTCAGGTCTGTAAAATATCTTATTGACTCTAAAGACATGAAGGGCGTCTATGTCATTCCTTGTTCCTGTGGTACACCATATATTGGTGAGACGGGTCGCTCTATTAATCAGAGGATTAGTGAGCATTCGGTTGACTTAAGGCATGGTAGGACCAAGTCCTCAGCCCTAGCTGAACATGCCGGGAAAACTATGCATCATGTCTATATCGAAGATGCTCAAGTCATTGCTAAAGTTGCACAGTTTCACCACTGCAAATTTAAAGAGGCCCTTGAGATTGAGAAAAGGCCGAATAATCTTAATAGGGATGATGGTTGGAAGATTAGTAGTTGCTGGGTCCCAGCCCTGTCTTCCTAGCCTCCTCAGTCCCTTTCATTAGGTTTTAGGGTTTCTTTTTTTCCCTCCCCTTAAGAGTTGTTTTCGGTGGTTGGTCCTGTTTCCCGTGATTTATTTTAAATTTTTAATTTTTAGCATTCAATAATTAATTTCGAGCCATTAATTATATTAACCTTATTTCAATTATGATTTGTGTCTTAAAGATTAATATTATAATAATAATATTCATGAAATGGTTCGATGAATTATATTTTTGTTTTCTTGATTTCAATTATATATGTATATTATTTAATTACCACTAAACATGTAGAATTGATATAATAATTAAAAAGAATTATTAAATAAAGCATATACTAATATTATTATCTTATAACATATCATTATAACGTGACCCTTTTATCTTAAACAAACCTAGTATTATTTTACTTTAATTAGGTTATTTTGAATTAATTAATAAACTATATATATATATATATATATATATAATATATTATATTATTAATTAAACTAACCTTGATATTATATTTATATAATATATATATATATATATATAATTATATTATATATATATATATATATATTATTTTATTTTTTATTTTTTAATTTTTTTAACCTAATTTATGTTATTTCCATAAAATAAATTAATTTATATAAATAAATGTGTAAATGATTTTAATATATTATGATTATTGTTTAGAGAATTTTCCGCGAAATCACATAATTAATCATTTGTCGAAGCGTTTCGAACCAACTAGTGTGGTTCATCGTCAGGACAAGTTGAAGATACAGATCAAGTTCAGCGTGTTAAATAGTCTAAGCAGAGACTCAAACAGCTAAAAAGACTAACGGCTACCTTTCCACTCAGGAACCCAGTCAAACCTCCTTTAACTAATTTAATATTAAATTACTATTATATTTATGGAGCCAGGTTAACCAGGTAAAAAATAAAACAGATCAATGGTTAGTTTATTAAAATTAAATCCATTTATTTATTTAAATTATTAATCCATTATATATAAATATATATATATATATATATATATATATATATGATATATATATCAATATTTATTTATTACCTCATATTCTAATATACTATATTTTAATACCTATATGAAATAATCCATTTATTATTTAATTATTAATTTCATTATATATAAAATATATATAATTATTACTTTTTTAAATACCTAATCTTCTCAATAATCCATATTGATGCTTAGTTATTTAAAATTATATATATATTATTAGATAAAATATATTTATTATGTAAACTAGGTAAAAAATAATTAAATTAGAATGTCATAGATTAGTTATCAAAACTAAACCATTTATTTATTTAAAATATTAATGTTTATATATATATTATATATAATTTATATATATATATATATATATATCTTATTTATTTAATTTATTATTTATTTTTCCATACTCTACATTCTAGTAGTATTTTAGTTAATAATTATATAAATTATTAGAAAAAAAAACCAAAAAAACAAAAAAAAAAAAAAAATCTTACTTTTATTAGGGTTAGTTTAAATTTACTTAGGACTACAAACAAGTTAAAATAAAATATTATATAAATAAAAATGAATAAATGAAAAATAATATTGACTCATTACTTTATTTCGACAATACATATTTTATTAAATAATTAATTAATTCTAAATATATTTATAAAAATAGCAATAGGTTGTTAAAAATCTTAGGCTAATAAGAAAATAAATAAATACCTTACATTCTAAGGAAAGTTCAAATTATCTTTAATTACTCGCTTAAATATATATAATATGCTAGGTTATAAATAAAACAATTTTAATGGTAGGATTACAACTAAAAAATAATCTTCGAAAATAAAGGGAAATAGAGGGGATTAAATTATACCATTAGGGCGATAATTAAAAGGGGAACAAATCACAAGAGAAAAACAGGAAAATATTTTAACAAACCAAGGAAAACAACCCCTAACGGAAGGAAACAGGAAACACTGAGACCTTACCAAGAAGGGACCGCGGAGGCTAGGAAGACAGGGTTGGGACCAACAGCTGCTGATCTTCCAGCCATCAGCCTCCGCGGTCCCTTCTTGGTAAGGTCTCAGTGTTTCTTGTTTCCTTCCCTTAGGGGTTGTTTTCCTTGGTTTGTTAAAATATTTTCCTGTTTTTCTCTTGTTTTGATTTATTCCCCTTTTAATTATCGCCCTAATGGTATAATTTAATCCCTCTATTTCCCTTTATTTTCGAAGATTATTTTTTTAGTTGTAATCCTACCATTATAATTGTTTTATTTATAACCTAGCATATTATATATATTTAAGCGAGTAATTAAAGATAATTTGAACTTTCCTTAGAATGTAAGGTATTTATTTATTTTCTTATTAGCCTAAGATTTTTAACAACCTATTGCTATTTTTATAAATATATTTAGAATTAATTAATTATTTAATAAAATATGTATTGTCGAAATAAAGTAATGAGTCAATATTATTTTTCATTTATTCATTTTTATTTA
>APFE031119695.1:63674-184967 GCA_000404065.3 Pinus taeda | reverse complement strand
CTATTATTATTATTGTTATTATAGTGTTATTATTCATCAAACATATACCAATGCATAAACCATAAAGAGATAAGAGTCACATAATATAGGTTATCATCTAGGGCCAAAACCTCTCCTACTTGAGAGGAAAACTCGAACAAATTATTGTTCTTATAGAGACTTCAATTGACGAATACCATGACCAAGGCCCTTGACCTATTTTTCACTCTAATACCAAGACACAAAGCTTCCTTGATGAGGTCCTTCTTCCTTGAGTCAACATTAGTCAATCCTCTTGATTCTTCCTTCTTCTTGGCCACCCTTCAGAATTTTTGCCCCTTGGTTCAGCATTGTACTTCTTTTATATATTAAGAAACCCTAGCACATGAGTTTGACCAACTTTCATTCTTTGTCTTCATCGCTCCAGAAGGAGACTTCTTCTTGCCACTTTGGCTTGATATCTTTATTTTTATTGACCCAAAATCCTCTCTCACTATGATTGTAATATTTTGGCCTTCTTCCTGCAATCTATAGGTCTGTAATCTCTCATGTGAGGAGGTAATTTGACCCAAAAATAGTCTCAAAACAAAGGCAAAAACCTTTATGCTCCTTCCCTTCTCCTCGTAGGTTATAGGGTTTATATTTGATGACCTTCTCACTTCTTTATTTCAAACTTGCTTCATCAAAATTGTGTCTTCTAAAATGAGGCTGACCTACCTATTTATAGTCACTGGAGCCTCCATAATAAGATGACATGAATTGAGGGTGAGTCGATGTGTCCTTTTGAGATATTTCATTATTCTTTTGAATCTGACTTGAAGGAGGTGACTTTGCTTGTTCTTGGAGATCCTTCTTATATATTTAATGACTCATATAAAATTGTAACATTCCCAAGAAGGGTCCTTCATACATGACATTGACTTAATTTGACTTTTATGACTAGATGACAAAAACCTAAAGGTTCACAATGGGAACCTTAACTAAAATAAAATTCTTTGATCATGAAACCCATGAATCAAGTACTAAAAAGATAATTTTATTTTCTTATTTTCATCAATTACATAAAATCACAATTACATATGTCATTATGAAGACATTACCTAGTTACACTTTTCAACACTCCCTCTTAACTAGGTATGTATTCATAATGGAACTTGGTCATTCTTAATCTGAATAATTTCTCATAAGAAGAGTTGGATTGGTAACGCATCTATATAACATCATATCAACCGCATTGTAACATATAAATTCCTTGACTAACATTTTTATCTCTCCATGCGATATTAGATCAATGCTTGCAAGACCAACGATGTATAAACACCCTCATCATTGTCTCTCTCGGAACATACCCCACTTGGGTTCTCAGGTGTGTTCCACCAGGAATATTCTTATCATGGATTCTCATTCCTCAAATAATATTGGTCCTTTATGACTACTTTTATCTTGGATTCCCTAACTCATCTTCAAAGAGTATCAGCTGCCAAATTTTTATCCAATCCTCCATTCTATCTTCCCAAGTGAAGACAAGAATGATGTATCTATATCTCCCTCTTAATTAGGGAGGACATATCTATTCTAGTAAAGGAATGTACTCATTCCTACAGAAGGAATGTACCTAAGCTCCCTCTTTGGATTAGGAATTTTTATTTTGAGTTTATTCCAAGTAAGAAACTTATTTCCAGGCTCCCTCTTAATTGGGGACCTACAATAGCCCTTCAGGTGGAGATGATTGGATAACCATCTGCTTGAATAACTCCTCCTCATGATTTCATGAACTTCTTTCCATTATTCAGGATTCTTCGTGTTTGGGACTTCTTCATAGGGCACAAACCATCCATCACTTTCATCCATGAGTTAGTCCTATCATCATCAGAAATTGATTCATCAATTGAGGCCCATCCTGATACACAATAAAGATGCACCTTTCAAATTTACTATCCATCTTGGTTCTTTTCTCCTTTAGAACATGTACATATGTATCACAGCCAAATACCCTCAGATGTGAAAGAGAGGGTTTCTTAACAGTCCATACCTCATTTGGGGACTTATCCTCCAAAGTTGATGAAGGTGATCTATTAATTAGGTAACATGCAGTCTCCACTGCCTCTACCCAGAATTCATGTCCTAACCCTAAGAAGACATCCCCAACATCATATTTCTCATACTCACAGAACCATTCCCTATGGGGAGTGAAGTGAAAGGATGCACATGATTCAATCAACCATGCCTCATGGTATACATGTGTACTTGAATAAGAAGCCATGTAGACATCCCCACTTCATCTGAGGTGGTTTTCACAAGGAGCATCATCGAATCCCTTTCCTTTCTCAAGAGTTTTAGATCTACAGTCCTTTTTCAAGTGCCCTTCCTTTCTACATTTCCATCACACCTTTACAGGTTTTCCTGGAGATTTATATCTCCCTCTAGATTTAGATCTCCCACTCAATGACTGATTTTTGTTCTATTCTGGGACCTTCCTCATACAGACAAGGCATCTCCATTCTAGCCCTCCATATTTTTCCATCTCATCTCCTCCGATGGCAAGGATAAGACTATTTCATCAAAATTCAAGGTATTTGTATTGCTACCAATTGCAACAACCAGACTACCCCATGAGTCTCATAGAGAACACAGCAAACTGATGCATTTATCTTCATTTGAAATTTTAATATCAACAAATAAAAACTAGCTTACCACAATATTAAAGTCATTTAGATGCTTCGTCACTAAGTCTCCATCCTTTATCCTCAGGTTATACAACTTTTTTCCCAGGAACAGTTTGTTCACCAAAGACTTAGATTGGTACAAAGTCACTAACTTGTCCCACAAAGCCTTTGTCATAGCTTCCCCTGATACATTCAACAATGCCAAATCTAAGATACATTATTCTATTGTGCTCTTTTCTTTCTAATCAAAATTTGTCCAGTCTTCATCTGAAATTGTCGTTGTTTTAGTACATGTATCTACCATGATCCACTGATCTTTATACACCAGTAGATACTCCATCTTGAGTTTCCACAACTCAAAACTCTGACCATTAAATGTCTTGATCTTTATCTTTCCACTAGTCACCATCTTCCTTCTCTGCAAGAATTGATCTCACATATCTCCAACTGAACAGGGTCTACCACAGGCCCGAGCAAAACCCCTCAGCAGCAAAGGCATCCCCTTGAAGCTGAAACAACTCTAAAACCAAATGTAGGTTTTAACCCTGTATAGAAATTACCTGCATACGAATTCTAAAAATAGAAAATGAACAATGGTGAGAGAAATAGATATACACAGAGATTTCCCCTGGATCCCAAATTGGGACTACTAGATTTATTTTTCATTATATTCCTTTCAATGTTACAACACATTTATATACATGTCGAAGCATTCATAAATCCCAATATATTAACCCTAGATTAGAACATAATCGTAGTTCCCTTAACCAAATCTACAAGATATCATAGGAAGAAAACCATCATGCCCAAAACCATATGACAAACCCATGCACAAAACCATAGGTAGGTCCACCCACCTAATATAGGTTCAAAAAAAAAATTTATAGGGGCGTTTCCTCAGACCCCATAGGGTGTTTCCACTACACCTGGTGCAACGAACGGGGAGCTTCCCCCCCCCCCCCCCAACTTCGCGCATGGAGCTAGTCATGGAAAGAATATAACACACACCCAACATTCTTCATGCCATGTTTCCTTAAGTATCTCTCATCCTTCTACATGGGCATCAGTGGTGGAAGTTATCCATATATCTTCCTTCGGAAACCCTACATAAGCCCATTTAGATATTTGTTCAAAAATAAATATATGAACATTAAATCAAAATTACCTTTTTGATGGTATCTCATCATGACATCTTCTGGTTTACATCAGCACCCTGCATACATGTTGACACATCTTCCAAAGATATATATTGTCAAGGGTCTCCTTCCTTTTAAAACTTCATCAGATTCTATATATGTTTCATGGAGATATCTTAGTCAAATTTCTTGGTTCTTAGATGTTGAATTCCTTTTCCATGGTATCCATGATCTCTTCCTTCCTTTCTACACATTTCATTGCCAGTAATCTCCAATCATAATTCCTTCAATTGTTGTTAACCACTTCATATTACATATGAGAGCACATTATGTTGATTTCATCTAGTGAATGTGTGATCCATGCATTCCTGCATTCCTTCAAAGAAGGATATCCTTCCTTTTGATTATGCTCTGAAGATGAAGCATTGATCCATGTTACCTGCAACCATATGACATGACTCTACAATATTGAATATAAGCATGCATACCTCATTTTCCTTTGGGTCATCTAGAATGTCTGCAACAGCTTCCTTGATTGAAAGAGATTTAATCACGTGATCTACTTTACCTTTTATGTCATCATTCAATCATCCCATGAATTCCACCAGTTTGGAATTTTTTATGAAACACTTGCTTCCTCTCTTGATCAGTGAGCCTTTCGATGAAGATCCCATCAGAGAATTTTGAGGATCTAGAGTATCCCCATCCAACAAATGTTTCCTTTTGACAAATGTATGTTGATCCTTGTACTAGATGACCTTTTTCTTTCTTTTCTATAAGTACCACATATGTGACTAGTGAGGTTTCCAAGAGCTATATCCTTCCATGGGTGATTTCCATAGACTTCAACTTCAACCATTTTTCATGCTTCTCAATGAGCTCTTTCTTTCAATGCTTTTATGATGCCATGATGCACCCCATCATTTTCTTAGTGAATCGTAATAGTCATATCTTTCAATAGAATACATAGGAACTTAAAAAGAACCTATGTGAGGAAGACTATCTCAATCATAATAGAGATCTCTTACTTACTCTTTCTTGGATTTCTTCTTTTCAGTGTCCTTCATTTCTTTGGTGATATGGGTTTCTTCTCTTCCTCTTTTTTTATTGTCCTTCTTGATCTTAGGACAATCTCTTTTGGAGTGCCCATATTCTTGACACCCATAGCATTGAATCTTAGCCATGTCCTTTTTCTGAGAACCAAAATTCCAAATTTTCCCTTTATTCTTGTCATTGTAGCATAAGATTGATTTTGTTCACGTACTCCCACACCATATTTGGCCTTTAGTCTATATTATTCAATATTGGAGTGTGACCATAGATCCTAGAATGGAGTAGCTTCTTTCTTCCCATAAATACTTAACTCATAGTTACC
The DNA here is from genome assembly GCA_000404065.3 of Pinus taeda. Taxonomy (NCBI): domain Eukaryota; kingdom Viridiplantae; phylum Streptophyta; class Pinopsida; order Pinales; family Pinaceae; genus Pinus; species Pinus taeda. The sequence goes on along the minus strand of APFE031119695.1, from coordinate 179,811 downwards.
CCACTCCTCTGGTGTGCATTTAGTACAAATGTAGTCATTTCTCTATCAGACATGACTTCTCCCAGATCTTGAAGTTGATCCTAGATCTTTGATATCCTCATAAAGTATGAAGCTATTCATATTCAACTTGTAGAGTTCTCAACTTAACGAGATGACTTCTCCAGTAGTTCTTATGGAGTATAACTCTACCAGTTTTTCATATGTTTCTTTTGAAGTTTCGAGCTTAGATACATATGGGATGAGGGGATCCTTAATGGATTTTATGAGAATCCTTTGAGACTTATCTTCCGATTTCATACAATTTTCAAGAGCTTGAGTATATTCCTTTCCTGGTTTGGTGATTGATCATTTGACATGTTCCATAACCTCATTCTCAATGACATTCAGATCTGTCCTTTTCTTCCATGCAAGATAGTTTGAAGCCCTAACCAATTTTTTGATTTCCTTGAAAAAAACATTTTGATAGATTTAGATGTGGAAATAAATATATTTATTTGATATGGTGCTCCTCCTCCTTGTTGCTTCCTTGATGTTGATGATGATATGGAGAAAATATAAAATTTCTCCTTGATTAAGATATTTTTCTTCCAATAATAATCCTTGCTCCCACAAAAAGGGAGAACCCTTTGGATCCTTTGATGGTGGGGTCTTTATTGATGAATATCAATGATGAATTCTTGATGATGCCTTCAATGGTAAGAATCTTGTTTCAACAAAAGAGATATCTCCTTAGAATATTGATGACAATGTTCTTGGTCTTGCTTGATGTAAAATTCCTTTAACTTTAGGGTCTTTGAGGTCTCATGAGATGGCTTGAGGATTCCAAACCTTATTTGTAGACTTCTTATTTGATGTAGGGTTAATATGATTTATTTGTATATATTGACTTCAAGATGATCTTCTCTTTGATGCCTTCCTTGATATTTGATTCTTGATTTTCCCTTGATAATATTCCCTTCCTTGACTTAGTCACCTTAGCTCTTATACCATGTTGAGAAATCTAGGGCATAGAAATTAGGTGATTTCTCTTCTCCTGATAACTACTTGTGAATTATTTTTACATATTAGATTAGGATATTCTTTTACTTATGTTATTATAGTTTTATTCTTCATCAAACATCTACCAATGCGTAAACCATAAAGAGACAAGAGAAACATAATATTGGCTATCATCCAAGGCCAAAACCTCTCCCACCTGAGAGGAAAACTCGAACAAATTCATGTTCTTATAGAGACTTAAATTGAAAAATACCAAGACCAATACCCTTGACCTATTTTCCACTCTAAGACCAAGACACAAAGCTTCCTTGATGAGGTCCTTCTTCATTGAATTAATGATATTCAACCCTCTTGCTTCTTCCTTCTTCTCGGCCACCCTTAAAAAATTTGGTCCCTTGATTTAGTATTGTACTTCTTGTCTCTATTCAGAAACCCTAGCACATGAGTTTGCACAAATTTCATTATTTTTATTCATCACTTCAAAATGATACTTATTCTTGACACTTTGTCTTGAGATCTTTCTTGTTCTTCACCCAAAATCCTCTCTCACTGCAATTGTAATATTTTGGCCTTCTTCCTGCAATCTACAGGTCTGTAATATCACATGTGAGGAGGTAATTTGACCCAAAAAATAGTCCCAAAACAAAGTTAAAGACCATTTTTCTCCTTCCCTTCTCATTGTTGGTCATAGGGCTTATATTTGATGATCTTCGCACTTCTTGATTTTAGACTTGCTTCACCGAAATTGTGTCTTCTAAAATGAGGTCGAGCTGCCTATTTATAGTTGTTGAAGCCTCCATAATGAGCTGACATGAACTAAGGGTGAGAACATGTGTCCTTTTGAGAGATTTCATTATTATTTTGAATCTAACTTGAAGAAGGTGACCTTTCTTGGTCTTGGAGGACCTTCTTATATATTTAATGACTCATATAAAAATGTAACATGCCCAAGAAGGGTCGTTCATACTTGACATTGACTCAATTTGAATTTTATGAGTAGATGACAAAAACCTAAAGGTTCACAATGGGAACCTTAACTAAAATAATATTCCTTGATCATGAAACCCATGAATCAAGTACTACAAAAATAATTTTATTTTCTTCTTCCCATCAATTACATAAAATCACAATTACATATGTCATTATGAAGACCGAACCTAGTTACACTTTTCAATGGTCTCAACCCTTTAACCAAACAAGGCTACTAGAAGCTTTTGAAGTGAAATAGCGTTGTGCATATCCATGCTCATTTCTGTTTTTTTTTCCTCTGCATAACTTAGTACCACGAAATTCTTCTTTCTGTTGTACCAAAAAACAACTCCTGATTTGATGTTGAAGTAGCACCCTAAAGTGATTTTCTGATCCACTTTGTTACTTGCCCAGTTTACATAAGTATATCCAACTAATGGCACTATCACCTATAGGAATTTATAGGGTAGGTTCCTCAGACAAAACACGAAAGGACACTGCTCACAAATAGATCACAAATCAATACACCAGTATTGTGGACATGGTTAAAACCCTCAAAGAGGGAAACAGTCCATGGCCTGAGCCAACGCGGACACTTCAGAAAATTTATTAATAAAAGAAATAAAAATTACATAAGCTTCTATCATGAACGGTTACCCTACAAATGACCCTCCATGCTCTTTAAATAGAGATCATGGACCAATCAGGTGTTAAGCCACGAATCAAGTGTCGGTAATACCGAGGAGAGAATGAATCGGCGGATCACTACATATCGTGACCGTCAGATTGTAATTTACAAAAGTACATAGTAAAGAAACACGCTTTACCTAACTCTACACTAGACCAAGTCATACTTAACTATTTCCTATGTGTTGGAATATCCTAACATCCACCCTTAAGAACAACTTGGGATGGGATTGAAGGATATACAAATATGACACAATAGGAGAAGGAAGGAGGCATTAGAGCATATCCCCCCTTAGTGACAACTTCCTGAACTCCAACCATAAATTGAAGTTTAGTAAACTTCACCTCTGTGAGAGCCTTTGTAAAGATGTCTGCAACTTGATCATCTGTTGAACAATATTGGACTTCAAGAACATGGTCGTGAATGAGCTTTCTGATGAAGTGCATGTGAAGTTCAATGTGTTTTTTGCACTGATGCTGGACTGGATCTTTGCATATTTGAATGGCACTTTGATTATCACACTAAAGTGTAGTCGGATGTTTTTGCTGAAAGCCAAACTCTAACAGGATCTGACGAAGCCACAGGGCTTCCTTACTAGCTTCTACGGCACCACGATACTCTACTTCTACTGAAGAAAGAGAAATGGCACTTTGTTTCTTGCAAGCCCATGTAATAGGTCCTGAACCAAGAGTGGACACATAACCTGCAATAGACTTTCGATCATCAGGGTCACCAACCCAATCAGAATCAGTGAAACCAACCAATAGAGGAGATGATTTTGCACTGTAATGAATCCCAAACTTAACTGTACCTCGAACATAATAAAGTATTCCTTTAGCTGCTTTCTAATGACTTTCATGTGGGTTTTGGATAAACTGAGCAATAAGGCCAACAGCAAAGGAAAGGTCAAGACGAGTATGGGTGAGATACAAACGTTTTCCTACAAGTTGACGATATAAGGTAGCATCAACTTTAGGGGAAGTACAAGTGACTGAAAGTTTAGCTCCAGACTGAAAGGGAGAAGGGGCTGGCTTACAGTCTTCCATGTGAAAATGGCGTAGAAGATCACATGCATACTTGGACTGGGAAAGGGAAATACCTTCCTTGGATTGCAAGACTTGAAGACCAAGAAAATAATGCAAGTGTCCAAAGTCTGTCATTTCAAACTTATTTTTAAGGCTAGACTTCACATGGTTTATAACGTTGGGATCACTACCAATAAGGATAAGATCATCAACATAAAGAACAAGAATGATAAGAGATAAGAGACTTGCCCACTTTCTTGGTGTAGATAGTATTGTGAGAATGACACCTAGAAAATCTAGTTTCTAAAAGAAAGCTATCCATTTTGGCATACTAAGCTTAAGGGGCTTGCTTGAGACCATAAAGGGATTTCTTCAGCTGACATACAAGGTTGGAGTCTATTTGTATAAAGCCAGTAGGTTGTTCCATATAGATTTCTTCATGCAAGTCCCCATGCAAGAAGGCAAATTTAACATCTATCTGATGGACTTCCCATTTGAAAGAGGCAACAAGGGAAAGAACAAGGTGGATAGAGTTCATTTTGGCAACAGGGGAGAAGTTTTCAGTATAGTCAATGCCTTCAACTTGTGAAAAACTCTAAGCAACAAGACGAGCTTTATGTTTATCAACTTTTCCATCTGGTCCATACTTGGTTCTATAAACCCATTTGCATCTAACAAGTTTTCGTCCCTTTGGAAGGGGAACAAGATCCCATGTATCATTTTCCAATAGTGAACAATATTATTCATTCATAGTTGCATCCCAATCTAGATGCCTGAAGCTTCTGCAAAGGTGTCAGGATCATAATTAGCTGAAGCTTGAGCTAGTAAAGAAGAGGCTCTATCGAACTCAGAACGTGTATGTCATTGATCTATAGGATCACTAGCAAGAGCACCTGCTGCATCCCAAGTAGCATGGATCCATTTTGGAAGCAGAGGAGCTAAAGGAGGATCCTGAGAAGGTGGGGGAGGATTGTCATCCTCACTATCATCATCTGAAGAAGAAATATTTTCAGAAGTAGAAGGGATAGAGAGAGGTGGCACATTCACTGAACTAGGGTTGTAGGTCGATATATTTGCAGCAAACTTTACATCTCTCCTAAATACATTTTTCACTCTTAGGTTCGAAAGCATTATGTTTCTCATCTGGAATATGGACCCATGTTTCACTTCCAAAAACACGAAAGTGACTTACATCTAGTTTAATTGAGCTCCATGCTTCTTCTGGAGTGATATTCTTTAAAACCTTAGTAGGAGTGCAATTTATTATGTAATTTGCACAATAAATTTCTTTTGCCCAAAAATTAAGATTAAGTCCTTTAGATTGAAGCGTACAATTAGCCATTTCCTTTTAAGGTGTGATTCTTCCTTTCAACTACACGATTTTTTTTTGGAGTATATGGAATAATATGTTGCATTTGAATTCCATTCTCAGTGAAAAAGTTGATGAATTTGTTGTTAACATATTCTCCACCATTATCAGATCTTAGCTTAAGAATTTGATGTCCAGATTGTTTTTCAACAAAGGCCTTAAAGGATGAGATATGTTAAATACTTCACTCTTGAGTTTTAAGAAGTATACCCAAGTGCGTCTGGAGAAATTATCAATGAAATTAAGGAAATACTTGTAGCCAAAGAATGAAACAACTGGAAGTGGACCACATAAATCACTATGCACAATCTATAAAGGGGCTGAGGTGTGCCAAGAGGCACGTTTTTCAAAACTATCTCGATGATGTTTTCCAAGTACACATCTGGAACAAACACCATCTCTGCAAGATACCATTGGAAGACCTGTCACCATATTTTCTTTACATAGATTCTGAAGGGAGCAATAGTTTTAAGTGACCAAATCGCTCATGCCAAAGTTTGCTCACTTCATCATTATGAGCAACAAATACCGAGGGAAGATTTGATGACCCAAAGTTGTTAAACTTATACAACCTTGTAGAATCATTAGTATTTCCAGTAGCTAAAATCTGTCTAGGATCTCTTAGGTCCTTAATTACAACATCTTGAGGTGAAAATTCAACGATTTTAACTTCACCTGAATGAGTTATCTGATATATAGATAGAAGGTTGCAGGATAAGGTTGGAACACATAATACATCATTGGATTGACCATTGTTTATATGAACAGTTCCAGTCCCTACAACACTAAGAGATCTATCATCACCAACATATATATTTTTAGTGTTAAAATCATTTAAAGAAGAAAACATGGCCTTGTTTTTTGCCATGTGATAAGAAAATCCAGAATCAATGAGCCACTCATGAGAATGAGAAGAAGAAGATACATTTAGTGCATGTCCAGACCGAGATGCTTGACAACCACATGCAAAAATTGTTATTCCTGAAGATGAAGTTGAAGTTGTTGAGTGCTCAAAATGGATGTTATGCTTCTTCATTGTTGCTTCCAAGGCTTCCATCTTCTTAAAGCATTTGGATTCTAAGTGGCCATCTCGATTACAACAGTGGCAATATCTATCAGTCTTCTTCCCTTTGTTTTTATTTGCCTTATCATTTTGTTGAAAGGATTTTTCATTTTGAGACTAAAATGGATTAAGACCCTTGTTTGGTTTAGGACCATTCTTTTTAGGATACGACTTCTTAGGATTCTTTGAATTTGGTTGTTGCTGGGAGGCTAAGGCTTTCTTAGAAGAGTATCCAAGATTAAAAAGACCAAGATGTAAGAGTTTTTCTTATTCTCTTATTAAAGAATCACGAAAGGCATCAAAGGAAGGGGACTTGTAGTCTTGTCCTTGAGAAATGAAGGCTTCTCTTGTAAAATGGAAGGTGGAAACAAACACAGAGTAGGTTGGTCCCAACTTAGTAAGAATGGAATAGATAAGGTTACCATATTCTTTATTAAACTTAACACCTTCCAAGGGAAGTCTAAGGGTCTTGAACTTGGACAAAAAATATTCAATGGAAGAAAAATAATTTGGGTCCAATGTAAACAACTCATTTTGGAGTTGATGGGCTCTAAGTTCATTTTTAATTTCAAAAACTTTAGTGATCTATTTCATTGCTTCATTAGGAGTATCAAGTTCTGTGATATGGAATCTAAGGTCTGGAGAAATAGACATCCCTATCAACCCCCGTGCTTGATATTGCCTATTTTCCCATTTGGCTACCTTATATTCATCTTTTGGTTTGGTTTCTTCACCTGAGGCTATTCTGTAAAGATATATTTACTTCTAAGTAAATCCACAATGTAGGGCCACCATTGGAAGTAGTTGGTGTTGTCAAGAATAACTTAGCATGGACTTTCCATTTTAATAGAAACTGAAGTTATAGATGTTGAAACTAAGTGTTCTAATGGAAATATCTCAAAAATTTAGGCTGATTCAAAAAAAACAGCTTTGACAACAGCTTCTGGATGAAGAAGTTATGGTTTTTTGAAGAAAAGTTGTTGAAGATGCTGACGAAGTGTGGGAATATGCGGAAATGAATGATAATGTTATATTTAAAAAAAATCCACCCCCTTTCCAAACTTAATCTAATTAGCTCAACAAAAAGAAAGACTTGAACTCAAGACCTCTATCCTCATAAAGTAGCTTTGGACCAAGTGAGCTAGATTAAAAGGTTAGTAATTTTTGGAAAAGAGGAAGGGGATTTTTTTGTTTTTTTGTTTTTTGTTTTTTGTTTTTTTAGTCAATGAAGCTTTGGGGTGCGTGCTTAACTCTTTTTTCCTACAAAACAAAAAACACAAAACCCAACATGGACATACAAAAAAAAAACAAACCTTACCGCTTGAAGTTAGCTTTAGCCAGAAAACTAAATATTTTCCTCTATGTTTCTGAGATTACACTAAGGCGCAGCGGAAAAGAGTATACACATGAGAAAAATCCTTCCTTTATATTTCTGATTTTCCCAGATCACACAGAGTCGTGGGGCAAAGAGCATATGCAGAAATGAAAGGTATAGATTTGGTAATAAAAAAACAAAGAGCTAAATAAACCGAAATAAAGAAAGAGAAAATAACTAAAAACTGCAAATAAACATTGTATACCTCCAGATCTTAAAAATGATGTAGCTAGGGCTACCAGAAACCTTTTTGCGTCAAACGAAAGGGGTTCCTCACTGGAACATATGTTCCTAACATAGTAGAGCAATCCTCTTGGCCCGAAAGTAGTCAGTGACAATAGATCTAGGAAACAACAGTCGGATGCAGTTCTAATGGCTTTAGATTTGGATCACCAATGGATGTGGCCCTCAAATAGCTCTAATACCATGTAGGAATTTATAGGGTAAGTTCCTTAGACAGAACACCAAATGACACCGCTCACAAATAGATCACAGATCAATACACCAGTATTGTTGACGTGGTTAAAACCCTCAAAGAGGGAAACAATCCACGCCCTGAGCCAATGCGGCCACTTCAGGAAATTTATTAGTAAAAGAATGAAAATTTACATAAGATTCTCTCATGAATGGTTACCCTACAAATGACCCTCCATGCTCTTTAAATAGAGATCATGGACCAATCGGGTGTTAAGCCATGAATCAAGTGTCAATAATACCAAGGAGAGAATGAACCGTTGGATCACTACATATCGTGACCATAGGATTGTAAGTTACAAAAGTACATAGCAAAGAAACACACTTTACCTAACTCTACACTAGACCAAGTTATACTTAACTATTTCCTATGTGTCAGAATATCCTAACATCACCTCGATCATACTTTATCCCATACTTCATAGTTGATGGGCCTCTAAATTAGACACAAATTAAGGCTCATCTAACCATCCTTCAACCCCAATAACCTCACTTTTTGCATTAGATAATGTATTTTTAACTTTAATATGTTCATTAGGAAGGTTTATGGATAATTGTGTATTTGTGCCTGATATTATTTATTTTTGTGGAATATTGTGAGAATATTTGGAAGATTATGGAGATTTGGAGGAGGAGATAATCTAGAGACTTGATCCCTAATATAGAAGGATAAATATTAAATAATAAATCAACAAGATATTCTGGAATTATTACGGAGCTTGTGGAGCTCCAATGAATGAGAAAATCTAGGAATGTGTTCCCTTCCATTTAATGTAGATTCCTAATATTGGGAACTAGATCCACTGATCATGGGGCTTTTGTGGGGAAAGCTTCCTCCTTTCATGGGGAATGATTCCTAATCATTTTTTAAAAGTACCAAGTCGAATTTTCCTCTAGCGGTGGATTTTAATTAGTCTTATTATGGACAGAAATCGTATTTTTAGCTCCACTTTCATTTTCTGCAGGGATGTAATTATATTGATGGAAATAATGAATATTGGTGAAATTTTCGGCTTCTAAATATTGGTCTCCTTCATAGGAATCTAATTTTCCTTGGGATTTTCCATCCCGAGAGACTCAGATCCCTTTTGTATCATTTAATTTTTTTTTTTTTCACTTCTTATTCACATGCATCTCGTGTTCTTGTCTTTTTTCTATTTCTACATTTAGTATTAATGATTTCTTATTGTAGGATTGGGTTAAATGGTTGAAGTTATTTTGCAGGATGACAACCATCATTTCATCATTGGAACATATTTGGAAGTTCATAGTAATCATTTAGCTACTTGGATTAGTTTGCTTATTCCCAAATCTAGATTTTTGGAAGTCCCTTGTGGCAAATAATAGTAAATTTTTGCTATTTTTTAGAGCATGCTAACGAACTTCAATTGAGTTTATTCCATTTGCATTATATCAAAAAAACAATCTAGTTAATAACAAAAATACCCCATTTCATTTTCTCTTGATTAGGTCAGTCATTTGATAGATTTACTAGCTCACTAGTTACTGAATTTATAGATTTTAGACTAGTAATTTTATGGCATTTTTTAGCATGGGTTAACAGAGGTTTTTTTGAGTGATTCAACTTGGAATGGAGATCTAAGACATCCTATTCAATAAAAAAATTGTCCCATCCAATTTATATTTGATTTTCTGGGTCATTTAGTGAATTATAGTTTCTTGTAGTAAATATGTTATTTCCTATAGTACTCTTCCAGCATGTATATACTTGTCCAGATTTGCTCAAGAAGATTGGTTTTGGTCCCTTAGGGTTGAATCATGACCCGTGTGCTCTAAATAAATAATTAGGGAAGACTAAATTCCATTTAGAACTTTCATCTTTACTCATGCAAAACATTTCAATGATTTGGGTTAATGGACAAATTTATGCATTGGATAATGTTATCACTCAGAAGCCTTCCCCAGAAGTTATCAGAAGAAGGAATAATCTGAGGTAACCACAAACCTAATCTTTTAGACTTGGGTTCTAGCCAACCCAAGTCCAGAGAGGGCTCTCTCTTTATAATTTACCTTTTTTTTGGGTGGAATTTTAGGCTAGTTCTTAGTGCTCATAAGGTTTTTATTTTGGTTGGGTGATGGAATTCTGGGAATAGATGGACAGAGTAAGGCCTTCAAGCCATTGGGCTATGGAGTCAACCAAAGGATGGCTTAACTAGAACAGATCAATCACTAAAGGGAGAGTTCACAGGGTAGGCTAGCAAAGCAAAAGGCAAATCTTTAGGTTCAAATGGATGAGATAGTCCTATCCAGGGTGAAAGGGCAATGAAGAATCCTTAGACCGGGATCAAGATGAAGAGTAGGAGCTGATCATGAGCAAAGGGAAACTAAGAATCCTTTACTATAAACGTAGGGGGAAAACTACGGAAGTAAGGGAGCAATTAAGAATTCCCAAACTAAGATAGTTTAGTGGAAAACATTAAGAATGTAAACAGTCAAGATAGACAGCATTAAAACCAGTTCTGAAATATCACTCCTAGTTTAACATTCAGATTTCATAGAAACACATATGATTATAAATAAAAATAAATATAAACAGTAGTAAACATGAGGGAGAGAATACTTATTTTATTTCCGCTTTACACAAGAATCTTGTCAAACGTCTTTACTTTATTCCTTGACCTAGCAAGCCAATCAAATCTTGATACAATAGCACTTTAACTTGAGAGGAAAATGTCTATAGAAATGTCTTTGAATCCACACTAATTACTTCAAAATGTGAATTATTTATACAAAAAATATTACAAAATATCTCAAACAATTTGAGAATTAATCTAGGAAATCAAAATATCTTCAAGAATGAAGATAGAGACAGATGAAAAACTGCATCATGTTGTCCCTTCCATTGTGATTGTGCTGGCTGTTTGCAGTTCGAATTTCGCTTTTTAAGTTGGCTGATATTTGTATGTTGGAATCACCTTTTATCTTCAATCTTTTACTGATACTCTTTAACCTATTACTCTTTGACCTTGTTTACCTGTTTCATCTGGCTACCATGTAGATTTATTGTGGTAACTTATAGTAAATCCGACATTTCTATCCACCATTCACCTTCAAGTAACTTTACCTTGAGCATCCTTCTATATATCTCGTCTGCCTCAGTGTATTTGGAAACATTTGGCTTGTTGACAAATAGACGCTTTACCTCATGCTCTAAGAATAATAGATTTTCTAAATTATCATATAATACTTTCCTTGTGGGCAATGCTTTGACTCCTGAAGTGCTTGATTGTTCTTTAGGAAATTTTTTTAAACTATCAACACAGTCCAATTGGGTCATAAGTTTTTCATCGATTACCATGGGACTGGGAAGGCCTTTATCCATTAAAATTTGAATTTTTGTCATGAATCTGTCAATAGCGACTTGCATGTCGTGGCATTTTGTCTCCAGGTTAAGCATAAGGTTTCTTTTAGAAAGAACCTTTTTGATTTTGATGATGGTTTCAGTTTTGTCCTCCACACCAAGCTCATTTAGTTCATGCCTGTTCTTGATGTTCAAGAATTTGATGAGTCGATTAGCATCATTAGGTTGGTCTCCTAGGTCTTTCTTTACCTTTTCTATTGGTTCGGTGGCCACTTTCACGAAATCTGTTTGCTCGAACATTATTTGAACTAATGACCAAACATCATTGGTAGAGTCAATGATATTGGCCTTGAGCATCTCCTTAATTTGTCCTAGTGGCTTTTGCAATGTTAAATCTTTTTCAAGGAACTTTATCCTCTCACCCATTCTTAGGGTTTTCTATGCTTCTTCTTTCTGTTGTATTTGGGCAAGCTTACAGTCAGTTTCTAGGTTTGTCACTTTCTCCTTAAATTTTTTTACCTCTGTAGCCTGGATGGACATTTCCTCCATGGCTTTCACTAACTCTGTTATATTTTCTATTGATGTACTTGCAGTTGTAGACTCAGTTGTGACTGGCAGTGCTGTAGCAGGTGGAGTTATTGGTGCTAAAGAGGCTTCCAGTGTTGAAGGGACTGCAGTTGTTACTGTGGGAATAACAGTCACTGGAGTGGTGGCCAATTCACTCTGTTTAGACTAAATCAATGTGTCCAACTCTTTCTCTATTTCTTTCAGCTGATCATTTAGCTTAAGGACCAAGTCGATAAGCTCTTCTCGTCCTTTTTGTGTTTCCAGGACTTCTGTTGTTTGTGGATGGTGCAATGGTGGAATCTTGAGTTGTTTCTTCAAAGCAGCTATGTCATCATTCTTCTTTTTTATTAACTTTTCTGTAGCCTTAACATCTTTGGGATCATGTCCGAACTCTATGATTAAGTCCTCCAAGGACTCTATTCTGGTATCCTTGGCCTGTGAGGAGGCCTTCTCTAATTGAAATTGTGATTATATATTATTCAACAAATTTTGTAACTGGTGGGCTGCAATGGCTTTTCTTGTCAAAGTATAATATACCATCTCTCCTGTCTATTTGTGCAATTCAATCTGGTCAATAGGATGTATGTCCTTTTCCAGTACTTCAAAATCTGTCTTCTAGTAGTCAACTGCTGATCTAGGATGTTGAGTGGTGGGCTTCATGAAAGTCATATGCATTTTGCCTTCTTTCACATCAAAGGCTGACATAAGCCTTGTTTGGCTGGTGGGATCCATTTTAAAGTACTGTGCATAGCTTTGGGCTTTTAGCCTTTCATTCCTAGCCTTTATTTCCTTGTACTATTCTCTGATATCCTGGTCTTGGTCAGTTGGAATCCTTAATGAGGACACTTCCACACTTTTTTGTCTTTCCAACATTTGAGCAAGTATTGTGGAAGGTTCTCGTGTTCCTCCAAAGGGAGTAGCATGCATGCTCCCTTCTCTTTCTGTGCTTGTGGCTCCAACTATTTCTTTTCTGAATTCTTGCTCAAAGAAAGGATTTAACCTTTGCCTTTTGACATATGTTTGTGAAATGGCTCTACCTGAAGGAGTGGCCTCCTCCCTATTCCTTTTGAGGTTCTTCTCCTCATTTAAAGGATTTTTCAAGTTAGGGGGAGTACTCATATTATGCTCTGGTAGTTTTGTTTGAGTCAGTTATTTAGCTTGTTGTTCACTATGTGCTTGTGATTTTCCTTGTGCTTGAGATTCTCTTGGCACCTGCAGGAAAGAACCTTCATCAAGCCTCCTCTCTAGATCAATTAATGCATTTTCAACAACAACTTCAGTGCTATCTCTATCCACTAGAGTATTCTCCACCCATTCCAATTGATTTGCATATTTTTCTGTCTCAAGGACTTTGTGGTGATATAGGGAGACAACTTGTTTTTCTGTCTTCTATTGCAGATGAAAGAAAAGGGGTCATATCTCCATATGAAGCTTTTTTTTAGTTTGAGCCTTTGAAATATTTATTCTGCTTCTCTTCCAACTTCTCGACCATTGCACACAAAGGGGCCTAGTTGATCTTTGATTCTGAGTTGAGCCTTCTTTTTAGCTTTAACAAAATCTACCTCATCTAAATTGATTATCTGCCTGTAGTACTCTAGAGAAAATAACCCCATTAGGAGGTATCTTGGTAACTTGTATGGTGCTAACTCACAACCATAGATCCTAATTTCAGAGTGATTTTGGTACAAGTACCAATCTCCCACTTTGTGTTGTTTTGATAGCTACAGGATCCTCCTGATATCTGAACTAATCCTCGGAGGAGGACTTCCTAGCAGCATGGTCACTACAGGATGTACAAAAAGATTTATGAAGTCTGTGTATGGATATGGTGATTCATATTTGTGGATCAAAGGAGTCTAGAAGATTACTGACCTAGGATGACCTTTAGCGTCAAGCTTTTGAAGAGTAAATGGGAATTTATCAACTTGATAATATAAGAAAAGATGGTACAAAACTGAGGAATACTTGAATACTCTTTCATTGCTCATTCTCAAGAATTGATCATGCATTTTGTCTACTATGAATTTGGCATAATCATAAATGATGCCAGGGGGTTGTCCTAGAGTAAATATAGACATGAAGGTTAGGATGATTTCATTAATATACTCACCGGTCGTATAGCCTAAGACACTAGATATCATTGACACAATGTCCTGGCCAAGTTTAGAAAATATGTTCCACATGTATGGGGGAGGGTAATTTGGAATATGTTTATCTTCCACAATAAAGGTCTGGAATATTTTAGTAAGTCTGGCAGGGGTAATCTTGGGGAATTTGTCTAGCAGGTCTCCAATGGAAATAGGGGTCAGATTTTGTCCTGGTTGCAGTTGCACCATTTCATTGAATAACTCGACAGTGATGGTGAAAAGTATGGTTTGGTCAAGGGACATCACTACTCTTTGACTGGGAATGTAGTTTGCATGGCAATAATGAACAATCTCAAGGAAAATGTACACCTCATGGAATTGATACTTGGGAAAATTAGACTCCCAAAGACCTATTTTATTAGCTTGGTTTAGGCATTGGTCCCTGTATCGACAGTACAGTTTGATAGGGAATTCACAGACAGCAGTGTGCTTAATTTGGAAATCTTTATCTGCTAGAGGGAGATGGTCTAAGTCTAGATGGGGAGTTGTAATTGGCCTGACATCCATGGCAATAGGGCAGACATTCTTAGTTCTTGTGGATTTAAGAATGGGGGGACAGAACTTAAAGTTTCTTGAGGGCAATGGGGTTTTTCAGTCAATTAGGGAAACTGGGTTCCAATGCAGAGTAGTTTGGGGTCACAGTGCAGTTCCTTTACTTTATTTCTTAATAATTTCTAACCAATAAAGAAACAGGTTCAGGAATGAGACAGGGTTTCTAGTGAATTTGGGTAAATACCTGGAATTTTTGGGAATTTTGGCTCTGAATGGGTCAACGAGTGACTATGCATGGTTTGCATAAGGTCTACGTGAACTGGAGTGCGGACAGAGAGTTCAGTGGCTTCTACAGGTGGGTGGTTGGACGTAGGTTGGTGGTTTGACGTCGTCAATCGCGTGCATGGAGATCTGGGACATTTGTTTCCATTATAAAACAAAAATAATGAGGTTTTTTGGTTTTATTAACAAAGACAATGATTTGGCTGGCATATGGGAATAGTAGTATTTTGGCTTTTAGCGGGATGACGTGATGCTTTTTTGTTTAGCGGGAGGCGGTAAGCAGGTTTCTTCGCACCAATTTTGTGGGCTAGGTGGTTTTGGGGGAAGGCCACGCGATCCCACTCATCGGGTGCCACGTTGTATCGGGGCCCAAAGGAAAATAGCCCATATCGGGCAGGTAAAGTTTAGGTGTTGAGGCTGCCCGATATGTTTAATAATTGTTGGATTAAGGGGAGGCGATCGCACAGTGATCAGGTGGGGATTTTGTACGAAGGGTAATGGATGGGCCCGACTAATATTTAAGCAGGGTGGGTTTTAATCAAATGATGGTTTAAGGTGGGTTTAGGGTGTCGGAGGTGATTTTATTGGTAGAGGGTTTTGATTATTAATTAATCGTTGACCAATTAATTAACTCATTAGTCAGGTTACCGTATTAATAAAGTTTATATTTCAAACTTTCGGGGGCGGGTTATTAATAAAAAGGATTTATTTATAACTATAAGGGAAGGGTTATTTCTTTTCTTCGACAATTATTATACATAAACGTTAGAAATTAATATGATAATGGTGGAGAATAAAAAAGCGCCAAGTATAATGTATCGATTTCCTTTGTTTTCTTTTAGCACACATATATTATGACTTAGGCTAAAAGTATTTTTGGGTTTTTTTAGAAAATGGGTCTTTTTCATGGGGTGATCACTTTCCTAGGATAACAAGATTTTATCCTTAGAAAAAGGGGTTTATTAGGGGAAAATGACTTTTCCTTTAGGAAATGGTGTTTTTCTCAGGAAAAGGGATTTGTTTGGGATTATGAGTGAATTGTTTTTCTTAGGAAAAGGAATTTGTTTGGGATTATGAGTGAATTGAAGGGGGGTGAATGTTTATGAGGGGGTTTTTAGTACTTAGGACCTGTAAGTCATTAGGCCGAGGGTCCGGTCCCTCCAGAAGTCAAAGAAATGCTCAGAGCCCCTTTCACTTAAGATTTTGGGTACTTAAGACTTTTTATTGGAAACTAGTTAAGTGCAAGGTGTAAGGAGTGAGGGAAGTTAATAAATTTGACTTTGTGGACTTGATGCATATCCAATTTTCATCCATACTTAGAACTTAGATGATGAAGGTGAATAATATGTTTTTATCTAACAATCATCACAATTCTACAACCTTTCTTCCACTTACCCACCTACTCATCCTACCATTTTTACTTATCTTTATTAGGGTGCACTTAAGCTGGAAAACCCTTATCAAAACATTTTTATTTTCTTTTACAATATTAATCTAACTAAGTCTAACCTTATTACATCCAAGGGCTCAGATTAAACAGTTGAGCTCCTTTTATTCACTCTACCTAATCTACTTATCTGCCAAGATTACACTGTTTGGTCATATTTTATTTCTCTACCTATAAACATGAAATTGAAACATGAAATAGCAAAGTTTAAACATTTTGACTCTCATGGACTGTGGCAAAGATTACAAGTAGCACACAATCATTTATTTTGCACAAAAAGTAAATAGTAGTGGCATTTTGACTTCACACTTTCATGGTCTTTTCTTTTCTTGGGGTTCATATTTTCATCTTTTTTGACCTTTTTTATTCTTTTTGTCCTTTGATTTTTCTTTTAGGACATACCCTCTTTACATTTTTTTATTCTTTTGAATATGGAAAATATTTGCAGAAAGCAAAGGTATGTACATATTACAGGTTTAAACTCAGCCATTCAAAAATTATTACTCCTATTGGTATAGGAACCTAACAGTGGCTCCACTTGGGGATGGTATTTCCTGATGAGATGTCAAGAACTTGTAGATCAATGGTCATTCTGAATTGTTGTGATCTTTAATCTGCAGCTTTTCCCTTTCACTTTTCTGCATTATTGCTATTTATGACAATAAAACTTTTGAAACTTAGGGCCTTCTCTTTGGGCTTCAACTACAAAAATTCACTATCCAATCAACTCTAAACTTTTCAAAAATAGAATATGTACAAGTGATTAGTGAAATCAGTAACTAGGTTCTATGTAGTGTTTAAGCATTTGACCATTAAGTGGTCCTCCTTCTGCTTCTATGCCATCCAATTCTTTGACGAAAAAAGCGTTATCACCCCTACTAACATATATGACATATGGGCCTTTCCATAGGAAGTCAAAATTCCCATGTTTACCTTTATCCTCTCTCCTTGAATCCCATTTCAAAACTTTATCTCCTAGGTAAAAATATTCTGCCTTAGTCCTTTTGTCAAAATCTTTCTTGATCCTTTCCTGCACAATTTGGGATCTGATGTACACTTCTTCCCCGATCTGTTGTAAGTGAATTGTCTAGTTGATTCTCCTTTGAATATCATTTGGCTCAATCTGCACCTCTTGGAGTAATTTCATCACTGGTGTTCCCAAGGAATATGGGAAAACAGCCTCCATTCCATAAACTAATTGATAAGTACTGGTGCCAATGGATTTCTTTGTGGTTAACCTATCTGCCCACAAGGCATTTACTAGCTTCTTGTTCTAGGTTTTCTTGTTATCTTCCAACAATTTTTTGATGATATTCACTAAGCTCTTGTTGGAAGACTCCACTAGTCCATTTCTTTGGGGATAGTAGGCTATGGAGTGACCCAGGGTTATGTGATACTTGTTACAGAAATCAATCATTCTCTTAGATTTGAAATTTGTTGCATTGTCAGTGATGATTTTGGTGGGGCATTTGAATCTGGACAGAATGTTGGACTCAAGGAAGTTTATTATGACAGTGTCAGTGGCCTGTCTTCAGGGTATGGCTTTATCCACTTTGTGAAATAATCTGTTGCAGTCAAGATCCATCTATGTTGGGCACAGGAAGGGGGATGGATTTCACCAATGAATTCAAGACCCCACTATTGAAATGGTGCTTTGGCAAATATTGGTTTCAAAGGTAAGGGTAAAAAAAAAATCTTTCCTTCAAAAATTTGGCATTTATGACATGAGGTTACAAAGTTATTTACATCCAAAAACAGAGTGGTTCAATAAAAACTGACTCTTAGAATCTTGTCACCTGTGGTTTTCCAATAAATATGTCCCCCACGGTCACCTACATGAAACTCCTGTAATACCTTTTCAGATTCTTGTTTTAATAAAAAGTTAAGAAGGATACCTTCATGATTCCTCCAAAACAGAGCATTTTCAATTATGCAAAACTTTAAAGATTTCATTTTTAAGAACCTACTTTTAGTCCTGGATAGTTTAGGAGGAGCTTGTAAATTTTGTAAAACATATATGATGTCAGCATACCATGGTGATTCAATAAAGGCCTGGCTGATCGGTGGAGTCACCATCTCCTCTCCATTATCCATTTCTGCAATAAAATTTATGTCTAAATCCTAACAGTTCGATTTAGCCATGAGCTTGGCTAAACCTTAGCCTTTGATCAATTTTTTAGGTTTAATTTGTAGGTCATATTCTAATATAGTAGCTATCCACTTCCCTCTCTTTCTGTCTGGACCATCCTGAGTTAGGATGTAT
Organism: Pinus taeda; assembly: GCA_000404065.3. Lineage (NCBI taxonomy): Eukaryota > Viridiplantae > Streptophyta > Pinopsida > Pinales > Pinaceae > Pinus > Pinus taeda. The sequence goes on along the minus strand of APFE031119695.1, from coordinate 161,329 downwards.
TTGACCACAACATTGGCAACATAAGCTATTACATGAGAAAATAAGATGTAAACTCTGAAATATTTGATGGCTTTAACTAAAGCAAAAGCTTGATTTTCACTTATATTATACTTTAAAGGGGCATCCCTCAGGGCTTTTCTAAAGAAGGCAATAGGTTGTTCAAAACCTTCATCATTCTTCTGCAGTAGGAATGTAGCAATTGTGTGTTCTAAGATAAAAGAGAATATAATGAAATCCCTATCAAACATTAGACTGATTAGAACTAGTGTTTGTGTTAAGGCTAGCTTAATATCTTCAAAAGACCTTTTAGCCTCAAGTGTCCATTTAATAGTCAAATCTTTTTTCAACATGTTATTTAATAATCTAGTTAGTTCTGCTAAGTTAGAAATAAATCTTCTAAGAAAGTTTATTTTACCTAAAAAGGATTGTAGTTCTCTTATGCTCCTAGGATGTGGTATCTGTAAGATGGCTTCAATTCTTCCAGGATCTATTCAAATACCATCTTTAGAGATTATGTGGCCTAACAGTTTTCCCTCTTCCAACCCAAATAAATATTTTTTTAGGATTCAAATAAATTCCATACTTTGTACACTTGATAAATACCTGCCTTAGATGATCTAGGTGTTGTTCATCAAATTTAGAGAATATTGTGATATCATCTAAGTATATTACAAGGAAGTCATGGATTTCCTTAGCAAAAGCTATATCCATACCTCTTTGAAAGGTGTTTCTGGGAAAACTAGTGTCTTTTCGATGGACTAGCCCTCTAGGTTTGGCAGCTACCCTAGAAACAACAGTTTAAAGCAATTCGCGATTTCCTCTATGTATAATAGATAAGAGAAAGACAAAGGAACCAACCTGGATCTTCTACTTAACTCCTTGCTTGATCTCTCTCCCCCTTAACAGAGCTTGCAACTCCTATCCGTACTTATCTCGCTTAGAGAGTACCTGTAGAAACACAGTAAAAAAGAGTCGTCAAAGCATCTTGATTTATTATATCATAATCATTACATAATCAGAAATATAATGAATATACAATGGCATTCACAAATGATAACATTCACAATTGCACAGTTATATGGGAGAAAACTTGAAGAACTTTATTAAATAGAAGGGAGAATTACAACCCAGTTTTCTAATCCAGCATCATCCTCCCAGCATCAAAGCCCTCTTCACCTCATGAAATAGCAAGATTACACCAACAATACAATGCTCTTTCTCAAATACAAACTATCAGCACTTCCTTGCAATTCACAATATTCCAACCTCTAGATCTCTCAGATGAGGGATCCAATTATAGATATGTGCAAGGGTGTGAGTCATCTCTGGGGTTTTTATTAGTGTCATTCCACTTGTTGCATTTAGTTCCACTTGGAGATTTCTTGGATCTCTTACTCATCCTTGGGTGAATTCAGAGAGGCAAGTGTCATAGGAGAAGTTTCTTGAAGATTCCATGATCATCCACTTAGCAAACTTTCTCAGACATTTGTCCATCCTCACCCATCGCACTCTATAGAATACCAAATCAGTATGCATCACACCTGAGCAGTGTACTACTCAGTATGCATCGCACCTGGCTAGTGTAGTAGTCAGTATGGTTCAGTTTAGGCCACTTCTGGATGGTTTTTCAAGTGGAACTTTTGGGGAATGATGTAATTAGATGACCATGCTCTTTTAGGGTATGAAACAACACTTTTAGGGGTTGAAGAGTCTTAGTTTATCGACATATAAGATTGGGGTTGAAGTGCCCAAATATGTCTATAACAGTTGCCCCCTAAAGCATGAAGTCATAAAACTTTGATGGCGAGTGAAATGCTTTATCATGAGGATCCGAGGTTTCGAAACTAGAAGGTGACCTGTATAAGATACAATACAATACATCATCATCATATAATTTTCATGATCTAGCTGAGGCGAGCATTCCCATGCTCATCTTTATAAATTCACTTCATGTACATAGAACAGATAGTCATCTGCATATGCAGATTGGTGATTCTTCAGCTGTAGAGTCATCATCCTTGGTCTAGATGACCTTCTGTGTAGATTCTTTGCACATTTGATGTCTTTATATTCCTGAATATATCATAGCCAGTCTTCAAACTCGTTCAATCTTCACCCGATGTACAAGTCAATCCATGTGAAAAGATGTTCTAAAGTCGAACATGGAAAGACATCACCTAATTACCACCCAATAATGTGAGTTGTTAACAGGCGCGAGAGGAATCACAAATAATGATAATGACCCTGGAGGTACTACAGTATAATTCACATGGTTTGAATATATGATCCGATGTCAAACACCACGCAAAATCTTTCGGTCGAAGGCCATTGACGTCAACCTATCGCCGGAAGTGAGAAACTTGCCATTGAGGCATGCAAGCTTCAAAGTACTGAAAGGGGTGTTTCTAAGTCAACTTCTTGGATAATGAGCTGATGTCGACAAGAAGTGACTCGTCATAGGAGGGCCTTAATGTATCCCACATCTATGACACGAAATGAAGCAAATGATTTTTTTGGAGGTGAAAATGATCTGACGACACAAGGTTTAGGAATGGCGGTCATGAAAAATGAAGGTTGAAGGTATTGCAGTGGATGAGGCATTAACTGGGTTGGTGGTTTCTCAACTGAATGACTTCTCTTGAACATGTCAGCAACACTGAGATGGATTGGTATCATTAACCCCAAAAGATGGATGGTGTGGAGGACCAATGGTGAGATGACCGGTGAACAGAATAACCCAACCCAACTCAACAATGGTGATGGAGTGAAAGTGTCATGTTCAAGAGCGACCTGCTACCATAAAATTCTTCAAGTTTTCTTCCCTTTTTCCCTAGTCATTGCTGACCAGTACCTCTTTATTTTTGTCAAGCTTGAGGAGGATAACATATGCTTGTTCTATAATTTTCCCTTCAGGCAAACCCGTCGCTATGTTTTAACGAGTCTAGTGACAGTGAAACTCGATCTTGTCTAGAATCGACAAGCTTGTCGCTATTGCTTTAACAAGTTTAACGACAAGGATAACTTGGTATTTTTCATGTTTAGAGATTTTGAAAAAGGATGAAAAGGAAACTCTTTCTCATATAGAATGGATGAGTTTGTCGCTATTGTTTTAACGAGTTTAACGACAAGGATAACTCGGTCCTTTTCATGTTTAGAGAGTTTGAAAAGGGACGAAAAGGAAACTTTGTCTTGTCTAGGATGAGTTTGTCGCTATTGTTTTAACGAGTTTAACAACAAGGATAACTCGGTGCTTTTCATGTTTAGAGAGTTTGAAAAGGGACGAAAAGGAAACTCCATCAGTTCTTTTTCGTGCAATAATCCCTTAGGTCCGAAAAAGGATAAAATAATACAAAAGGGATGACTTTTCAGGTCACTTTAACAAGCCGAAAATACAAGCGCTCGAAATTTTTTGTGAGATAATCCTTTGGGTCCAAAAAATATTAAAATATATAGGAGGGATGGCACTCCCAATCACTTTAACGAGCTAGAAAGGTCAATTGCTCGACAATATTTTCATATTTAACGAGTCTGAAAAGAGTTTAAAGGAGACTTGTTATTTCCAAGCACTTTAATGAGCTGGAATGCTCGACAATCTTTTCATATTTAACGAGTCTGAAAAAGGTTTAAAGGAGACTCTTTTTTGAGGAACGAGTAGTATCTAGGGTAGCAACTAGTTCCGGGTAAGCTTGTAACTTCAAAAAACATGGTCATTTTTGGGAAGAGGTTGGCTAACAAGACCACTCGTCGCAACTGTTCCTCAAAAAGGGTAAGCAGCCAAGTGGAAGTATATGATCGGCCAAAAGAATGGAGGTGATGGGAGGTACACAACCAAGGCTCAAAAGGCTGATAGCATGGCAATCACAAAGGTTAATTACCCAAGGTGGGTTCATTTTTTAACGAGCTTGAACTATGGAGGAACTATGCTTGGTGATGGGTTTATTTTTTAACGAGCTTAAACCATGGGGGAACTATGCTCAGCTTTAGTTTTCTTTTTTTTTATGCAATCTTGAAACGACAAAACCAAAAAGCTAGTAAAAGACAAAACTAAAAAGCTAGAACCGACAAAACTAAAAAGCTAGAAAGCTAAAAGGCTAAAAAGTTAAAAAGCTAAAAAAATAAAATTGAAAAAGGTTTGCATGCCCCCAGCATGATGAAAAGGAGAGTCTTCTGAAACCATACGGGAACTACTGTGGTTATGTAGGATGGTTTCATCCGCAGAATAGACAAAACACTTCCTTGGCTTCATCCATAGAATAGACAAAGGTGAATGGTGTGTCAGACCAATCACATAACCAACAGGGAAACTCATATGGTAGGATGGTTTCATCCGCAAAATAGACAAAACACTTCCTTGGCTTCATCTGCAGAATACACAAAGGTGAATGGTGTGTCAGACCAAGCACATAACCTACAGGGAAACCTACCTTTTTAGCTAGGTTCGTCCGCAGAATAGATAAGGGTGCATGCCCCCTAAGCTTTGTTACAATCACCAAACTACTCATAGCAGTCAGGTGGATGGAATGAAGGTTGGAAAGATACTGTTGATGTGTAAGGACCATTTAAGGATGATGAACGACTTGGAGCTATGCTTGAACCGGGAAATGAAAACTGGTCAACAGTGACAATTTTGCCTTCATGTGGGAAACACATCACTCGAAAGAGTGTTGAAACAATAGCCTCCATGTTATAAACATAGTCACGTCCAAGGAGTAGATTGTAATCTAACGGTCCTAGTACTACCATCACATTTAGGTGAACGGTTTTCCTTCCCAAAGTTATCGGTAACTTAGGAAGGATCCCTAATGGTCCACTGGTTCCTTTGTTAAAGCCTATCAAAGTCTGTGTAACAGGCATAACCGATGGTAAACCAAGCACTTTCCAAGCAGTTTAGGAAAGGATACTCACTAATGCCCCTTCGTCTATGATAGTCCCAGACACGACCATTTTGTAAACTTGTACTATGATCCAGAAAGGCACGTAAGATGGAAGGCGGGATCTTGCTAGTCGATTCCAATCAAAGGAAGTGACTAGACTACTTGGAGGGGGTACCGAATAAATGGGTGAAATAACCCCTTGATTTATGAGAACTGGGGGATTTTCCTCCTGTTGTGAAGGAACGGGCGGATTTCCCCCAAGTTCATCAGACTCTAAAGTGACAAAAAAAAATTGAACGGTATCATTCTCACTCTCTTCGGGAAGGGTACGATCTTCTAAAGGTAAAATCGAGTCAATTGTCACCTCGACCTGTTGACTTTCGTCGGGTATAGACTCAGAAGATTCACTTTCAGTGACAGGTGTTTCGACCAACAGTTGATTTAAGTCAGTCGATTTTTCAACTAGTAAAGGGCTTGGGGAAATTTTCCTGTAGCCAAACAGAAGTCTCTGCGGTGAAGCAGGACGATTATCCAATACTCTTTTGGCTTCATCCAAAAAAGGACAACGGTGAAGGGTATGGTTCCCTTCATATAACCTACATGGAACTTTGACCTTTCCTTTCTGTCCATGAACTTCACTATTATTTGATGGTGTGTTGTCAACATGATCACCAGATGTCGATGACACCTGACAGTGTGAACGGGGAGACCATTCTCTCAAGCTCTGAGGAAGGCAGGGACAATCTTGATGAAAATGGTCTCCTCTACAAATTATGCAAGGAAATCTGGGTTTAGGAGATTTAATGTACAGATTTTCACCAGATAATTCATGGTTTCCCCCTTGTTGAACTGACTTCTTCTTCTTCACAGCTACTTGGTTACTAGCATCACTACTTTCATCAAGTGAAGAGGAAGAAGGGGAGGGAGAAACAAACGAAGAAGAAGGTGAAGGATCAACTTCAGTATCAACTGGATTTTGATTCGATTGCGGAGGAATCACAGTATTTTGAACCACAGAGGTTGAGAATAGCCATACTGGCAGGCCAATTGCAATTCCCAGAAGGGAAAATGTAGCTATATACGGAGCACCAATCATTCCCCAAGAAGAAAAAGGAGTAGGATTCCCCTCAAAATGGATTCCTTGATTTGTGGACTCCATTATCTCAACCTAAGATCAACGAAGGAACAAGGATGTTATTCCAAATTCAATAAATTTTAATGACGCTTTGTCACAACTTTGCTTTTTCAGTTTTTAAGAGTCGAGAAAAAGCTAAAGATGACTCTAGTCCCCTTTGATTTTTAATGAGCCTGAAGTGACAAGTGCTCAGATGGACCTTTTCTTTTAAAGAGTGGAAAAAGAACGAAAGTGACTACTCTGGAAAATCTAGACAGGGGGATTACCAAACCAATCAAAAAACTGCAATATACACCTTGGTGATAAATTAAAGAGAAATTACCAAGTACTTATGTACCGCAATCAATCTTCCCAAATGTTGTGTTCAGTGCATTGTGATCGATAGGGTGGCAGACTCAGCTTCCTATGGATAAAGGATATAAGCCTATTGTGGTTTCCCAATAGATACGCAACGGTACGAGGAGCACAAATCCATGCTAGCACTTGTTGTATCAAATAGGAGGAATCACCCAACCTTCGATGAAAATGATAGTTACTAGTTTTTACAACGTCAGAACACGTCTCTAGCGTAGACCTCTAGATGTGTTGTGTTAGGTTCCAAAGTGTTATTAGGTTCATTGAAATTTATTTTAGAGTTGATCTTGTTTAAATTTTTCCTTTCAATGGTTCACTACGTGATGTTGATTTGAAAATCCCAAAAATGCAATCTACAATGATAAACAATCATTGTTTATTTTGATCAATGAAAAATCCTAGCTACGAGGGAAAGAAAATTATGATTCTTCCAAACAAAGAGCAAAGAACACACACTAATGCACTTTCCTAAATCATTTTTTGCACACAAACTAAATGCAAATGCAAATGCATGTATTTGTTTTTCATTCTCCTTAATGTGAAAAATTCCAAAAAGGAAAACTAATTGTAGCAAAGATCTGAAATATTTCTTCCAAAGCGACTTTTTCGACAATTTATTTTTCAAAATAGAAAGGAAGACTAAACGAAACTATTCAATTTCGAATAGAAAATGTTTTCGGCACTTTGAATATCAACAAATCAAATCAAATACATGAAAAAAAGTTTAATTGACCGTTTAGGGAAGGAAGAATCAATGACACTTCTCTTTTTGACACAAAATGATAGTTACGACACTTTTTGTACCAAAGAGACAGATCAATTTAAGCAACTTTTTGAAAAAGGATTGTAAATGATGGACAAATACATAAAACAAGTTACTAATCCTAATCAATGGAGGCTGATTTGTGTGATGCAAGAAAGCTTTAGTAAGGAGGCACTGTTTATAAGCAGAAAATTAACTAAACAGAACTAAAAACAAGGACAAAAACCCCAAATTTCTGTAATGGAAACAGGTTCATTCAGTCATTGCACCTGGGATTCACAGAAACAGGGATGCATCACACCTAATACACTCAAGAATTTCGATGCATACTGGTTTACAGTGACAGACAGTGCGATGGGCCAGGGAGCGCAACTGAAGTGGGTTTTGGCTCAAATTTGCAGCTGATATCAGTGAGTTAAATTGAGCTATAATGCACAGTAAAGAGAAAAGTACAGAGGAATTATCTTGAGAGGTTACTGAGCTACCAAAAGGGCATCTAGAATGCTTGTAAGTCAAATGTTTAATTCATAAACTAAACCAGAGATTGACTGAAGTAGCATTCATCTACTATGCAATTGCAAAGAAAGAGCAGTTCGAAGGCTACCCGGCTAACTTCGGGCTCCGTATATAGTTTATAAAACAAACAATAACAACAAACAAATATCTATTTGATCCCCAGCAGAGTCCACATATTGTTTTTGGGAAAACTAGTGTCTTTTCGATTGACTAGCCCTCTAGGTTTGGCAGCTACCCTAGAAACAACAATTTAAAGATATTCCTGATTTCCTCTATGTATAATAAATAAGAGAAAGACAAAGGAACCAACCTGGATCTTCCGCTTAACTCCTTGCTTGATCTCTCTCCCCCTTGACAGAGCTTGCAACTCCTCTCCATACTTATCCCACTTGGAGAGTACCTGTAGAAACACAGTAAAAAAGAACCGTCAAAGCATCTTGATCTATTATATCATAATCATTACAGAATCAAAAATATAATGAACATAAAATGGCATTCACAAATGATAACATTCACAATTTCACAGTTATATGGGAGAAAACTCAAAGAACTTTATTAAATAGAAGGGAGAATTACAACCCAGTTGCCTGATCCAGCATCAAAGCCCTCTTCACCTCATGAAATAGCAAGATCACACCAACAATACAATGCTCTTTCTCAAATACAAACTATCAGAGCTTCCTTGCAATTCACAATATTCCAGCCTCTAGGTCTCTCAGATGAGCGATCCATTTATAGATGTGTGCAAGGGTGTGAGTCATCTCTGGGGTTTTGATTAGTGTCATTCCACTTGTTGCATTTAGTTCCACTTGGAGATTTCTTGGATCTCTTACTCATCCATGGGAAAATTCAGAGAGGTAAGTGTCATAGGAGAAGTTTCTGGAAGATTCCATGATCATCCACTTAGCACACTGTCTCGGACATTTGTCCATCCTCACCCATCGCACCCTACAGAAGGCCAAATCAATATGCATCACACCTGAATAGTGTACTACTCAGTATGCATTGCACCTGGCCAGTGTAGCAATCAGTATGGTTCAGTTTAGGCCATTTCTGGATGGTTTTTTAGGTGGAGCTTTTGGGGAATGATGTAATCAGATGATGATGATCTTTTACGGTATGAAACAACACTTTTAGGGGTTGAAAAGCCCTAGCTTATCGACATATAATATTGGGGTTGAAGTGCCCAAATATGTCTATAACAAAAGGTGGCCCGTGCATTCTTTAACCCAAAAGGAATCTTCACATACATGAATGTGCCCCATAAAGCAGTGAATGCAGTTTCTGCCTGGTCATCTGGGTGAACTAAAATATGGTTGTAACGAGAAAACCCATCTAGTAATGAGATCCTGGTTGAACCTACCACCCTCTATAATATGTGATCCATTTTGGGGAGAGGGTATTTGTCCTTGAGTGAAACTTTATTGAGATTCCTAAGATCAACACACAGTCTAATCTCACCAATTTTCTTTCTTGTGGGCACCAAATTAGAAACCCAATCAAAGAATCTAATTGGTGCTATGATCTTGGCTTTGTACATTCTTTTGATTTCCTTTTCAATAGAAGGCAATAGAATGGGGTTAATCCTTCTAAGCTTCTATTTAAAAGGTTTCTGGTTTTCTTTTAAGGGGATGGTATGTTGTATTATGCTGGTGTCATAAGACTTGAGGTCCTCATAACTCCAAGCAAAAACATCTTGGAATTATTTTAACAGTTCTATGTATTTCACTTTTTCAGCAGGAGGTAAAGACTTTGAAAGTTTTATCAATTTAGGATCTTCCTCAGAGCCTATGTTACACTCCTCTATGTCAGATTTTAAGGGTTCCATTTTAGGCTTTCTAGGGACATCATTTGAATCAAACAAATCCTCCAAAGGATTTAATCCTTTGGGCAAAAGATTATCTTTGAGGTTGATGATTTTAGAGTCTTCGCCAATTATCTCATCAATTTCAATTTGCTTTAGGTTTTGAATATCTGAGTTTGTAAACTTTGTGGGATGGAATCTATCTATCTCTGCATCTTCTAACCTGTTAATTTCTATTTTGTCTGTAAAATCAAGATCTAATGTTATGTCAGTATCTATGTTGCTCTTTACAAATTCTTCCTCTAAAGTTAGAAAATTGTTTATTTGTTGATCATTAGTGAATACTTGCCAGTTTTTTAAGTTGTCATGGATAGCAGGTCTGTGCCTAACCTCAACAGTGTACTGATGATTAGGTTGAAATGGTAACTTACAAGTGTTGTTAAACATTGTTAAACTATGAGCCTGCATATTGTGTTTTCTTGGGATGACTGCAAGCTTTGTTTCTAAAAAAGTATTCAATATTTCTACAACTATTCCTCTATAAAAACCTAACCTAGGATCTCTAGTCATATATACAGTGTTGATTTGTTTTATAACCAATTCAAAATCTCCCATAATAGAAACTCTTATGGCTCCTAACCTTTTAACAAATTTGAGGCCTAAAAGAAGTGCTTCATACTCGGCCATGTTGTTAGTGTATTTGAAGTTTAACTTGTAGGCATGGCCCTCTGAGTGATCATTTTCTAAATTGTAAATCCACACTCCTACTCTTGCGCATAGTTTTTTCACTGACCCATTGAATTCAAGATGCCATAGTATTTCATGTTCATAATTCTTACTATTTGGGGGAACAAAATCTTCTTTGATTAAGGTATCTTGGTCATCTTTTTCCTCTGAAAGCTCTTGAATTTGGACAATTTGATTTTCTACTACAACTGCAATTTCTTTTGGTTCTGAAGTAATGTTGTTTGAAGTGTTTTCTTGGTTTGGTTCAGCATTGTACAAAATGAAATAATCGATGTCATAATGTATGGAATATATAGGAAATTTTTGAGTCGCCTCCTGGCTAATCACTACATACTTCATCAGGGTCTCTCTATATAGTTTTTTAGGATGTCCAAAGATTGATATTGTAGCATATGACATGTCAAGTTGCAGAGATCCTTGAAGTTTACCACCCCATGATCTAGACAACAGCATATCATGTTTAGGTGGTATATCAGCAACAACTATGTCCATAAGAATGGTCTTAGCAGGGTACTGCACTAGGGAAACACACAAATATTTTATTAGTGCTAGGCACTTAACTTGACTTGAATCAAATGAAAACAGGTCCTTGTAAGGCCTAGTGATATCCAAGTTCAATTTATCCATAGCATATTTAGGCATTAGATTGTGTGAAACCCTAGAGTCTAGGATAGCATTATGTAGGATTTTATCATGAATGTTAAGGCTAATGTAAAAGGGTGGTATCCCTCCTTCCACTGGTTTCCCATTAACATCAGGACCGAAAATTAAATCAGGCTGATCATCAAATAAGTTAACAAAGTCTTCATTCTCAACGAAGTTTAAATATTTGCTAATTTGAGATTGTAAGTTTCATGTTTAATCAGTTTTCTTAAAGGAACTGAGATTTTCAATTTGGCCACCTCTGCCCCCAAATTGAAAGGCAAAGGGGATTTCTCTATTTGAGTGCTTGGAATTTTAACAGCAGGATTTGGAGCAAATCGTTCTTCTTTTTCAGTGTTTGGAGTCTTTTTTAGTGGATTTTCTAATACAATTTCTGGAGACTGTTCCACTGTTTTCTTGGAGGGAACTGAAGCGGAAGTTTTCTCATTCAAAGGTTTGTCATTAGTTACATCTACACTGGTGGGACTGGGGGGTTTTGATTTGGTCTAGAGAGAATTTGGAGAGTTTTTGTAACTGGAACTACTTTAATTTTATTAGGTTGATTTGGTACTGCTTTCTTGTTTTGGTCTGGAGCATCAGTGTTCTTTTTACTCCTCAAATTGTATTGTTTGTGCACTTCGAAGATAGCAAAATCATACCCTTGCTTGTAATCGAATCATTCTCCTGATTGTGTTTGCAACTGCTGAAGCATATATAACTCTTGATCATCTTGAGTCAAAAATATAGTTTCCTCCTTGTCTAATCCCATTAATTTAATTTGGGTGTCTTGTTCAGGGTCTTCTGAATGGGAAGTTTCAGCATAGTTTTCTTGAAAAGGTGGCCTAATATTCTGATCAGGTCCATTTTTTCTAGTGTTCTGATTTTGATTCTTTCTAAAGTTTGGATTTCTCATTGGAGGTGCCTATTGATTATCAGTGAGGCTTTCTTTCAATGTCCTCCATTCTATCCATCAGTTTTTCCATTACTTTGGCTAGGACATCCATTTTAAGGTCAAAGGGTGAGGTTTCATCTTTCAAGGGTGCTCTTTGTTCATTCCTAACCCTAACTCTTTTTGCTAGCAGATCAGATTCTACACTAACTGCTACACTCTGCATATTTTCTATAGTTGGAGGATTTCTTTCTATAAGTTGAAATGCCATATCAGTGTCAAACCTGTCTAGAAACTTTATCAGAGCTAAACCAGGTGGGGGTCTAAGGTCGACTGGTATTGCATTGTACACATTGTTAAATCTAGTACAGTAGTCTTGGACTATTTCTTTTGGTCCTCTATTGATGTTTTCATATTCTAAAAGGATCTGCAAAGGATTCTTTTTATTTTCCCATCTATTTAAAAATTGTTGGTAAAATACTTCTAAACTATCTATACTATTGTTAGGTAAGGATCTAAACCATGTTCTCACATCGCCAGCTAGAGCCTGGGAAAAAATTCTCATTTGGACATCTCCAATATTGATTTCATCCAATTCGAAATGATCTATCATCTTTCTTGTATGTTTTTATGCAGTGTAGGATCCTATGCCATCAAATAGGACAATTTTTCTCTGGTAATCTGGTGGCATGGCACCTTGTGGAGTAGGCATCACAAGGGGGGCATATCTATTTGCCATGGCTCTAAGTTGGGCAAGACTAAGAAGTGGAGTTTGAGTACCAGAAGGTGATACAATGGGTAATGGAGCACTGGGAGTGATAGGTGACTGATGTGTAATGGTAGGTTGGTGAGGAAGTGAAGGTATAAATGGAGGTGTGGAATGAACTTCAGAGATGGAAGGGAATAATGGTGAACTGAAGGAAGTTGAAACTGATTCAAGAAGCTCAGGGATATTATCAGTAGTAAGAGATGACCAAGGGGAATTTAGAATATATTGATCAATTGACAAGTTTGCCCTTTGGATTTCAAGTTCTGCTATAAATTCTGGATCTAGAACTATGTCATCAAGTGCACTCTCAGACCTAGTTCTAAATAGGGAAAGGTCAAAAGCATCGTCAAAGGGGAGGTATTCTAAAAACAACCACTGATCCGGGCAAGAATTTACTTCAATTGAAGGTGTAGGACTGACTAATCTTTCCTATCTTCTGGATATTCTTGAAATCAGATTAGGATTATCAAATACTTGGAGAGGGTTTGGATCAGCGTTGGCCCTAGTATAGTGAGTTCTCCTTGAAGCTAGAGTTTCAAACTTTTCTAGTTACTTTCTTTTTATGAGATTTTTATAAAGAACTTCTAATAAATCCTTCAAGAGACGTGAAATAAAGATTTGAAATTTCTCAAAGGTTTATTAAGACTAAGGGTTCGATCCCCAGTATGGTCGCCACTATGTTATCACTCAAAAGTCTTCCCTAGAAGTTATCACAAGAAGGAATAATCTGAGGTAACCACAAACCTAATATTTTAGGCTCGGGTTCTAGCCAACCTAAGTCCAAATATGGCTCTCTCTTTATAATGTAACTTTGTTTTGGGTGGATTTTAGGCTAGTTCTTAGTGCTCATAAGGTTTTAATTTTTGTTGGGTGGTGAAATTCTGGGAACAGTTGGACAGAGTAAGGCCTTCAAGCCATTGGGCTATGGAGTCAATCAAAGGATGGCTTAACTGGATCAGATCAATCACTAAAGGGAGAGTTCACAGGGCAGGCCAGCAAAGCAAAAGGCAAATCCTCAGGTTCAAATGGATGAGGTAGTCCTAACCAGGGTGAAAGGGCAATGAAGAATCCTTAGACCGGGATCAAGATGAAGAGCACGAGGTGATCATGAGCAAAGGGAAACTAAGAATCCTTTACTATAGACCTAGGGGGGAACTACAGAAGGGAGCAATTAAGAATTCCCAAACTAAGATAGTTTAGCGGAAAACATTAAGAATGTAAACAGTCAAGACAGAGAGAATTAAAGCCAGTTCTGAAATATCATTCCTAGTTTAACATTCAGATTTCATAGAAACACATATGATTATAAATAAACATAAATAGAAACAATAGTAAACATGAGGGAGAGAATACTTATTCGATTTCTGCTTTACACAAGAATCTTGTGAAATGTCTTTACTTTATTCCTTGATCCAACAAGCCAATCCAGTCTTGATACGATAGCACTTTAACTTGAGAGGAAAATGTCTGTAGAAATGTCTTTGAATCCACATTAATTACTTTGAAATGTGAAGTATTTATACAAAAAATATTACAAAATATCTCATAACAGTTTGAGAATTAATCTAGGAAATCAAAATATCTTCAAGCATGAAGATAGAGAGAGATGGAAAACTGCATCATGTTGTCCCTTTTATTGTGATTGTGCTGGCTGTTTGTAGTTTGAATTTAGCTTTTTAAGTTGGCTGATATTTGTATGTTGCAATCACCATTTGTCTTCAATCGTTTACTGATACTCTTTAACATGTTACTTTTTGACCCTGTTTACTTATTTCATCTGGCTGCCATGTAGATTTATTGTGGTAAATTACAGTGAATTTGTCATTTCTACCCATCGTTCATCTTCAGGTAACTTTACCTTGAGCATCCTTCTATATAAATCGTCTGCCTCAGTGTATTTGGAAAAATTTGGCTTGTTGACAAATAGATGCTTTACCTCTTGCTCTAGGAAGAATATATTTTCTAAATTATCATATAATACTTTCCCTGTGGGCAATGCTTTGACTCCTGAAGTGCTTGCTTGTTCTTTGGACAATTTCTTTAATCTATTAACATATTCCAATTGAGTCATAAGTTTGTCATCAATTACCATGGGACTAGGAAGGCCTTTATCCATTAAAATTTGAATTTTTGCCATGAATTTGTCAATAGCGACCTTCATGTCATGGCATTTTTCCTCTAGGTTAAGCATAAGGTTTCTTTTAGAAAGAAGCTTTTTGATTTTGATGATGGTTTTAGTTCTGTCCTCCACACCAAGCTCATTTAGTTGATGCCTATTCTTGATGTTCAAGAATTTGATGAGTTGATTAGCATCAATAGGATAGTCTCCTAGGTCTTCCTTTACCTTTTGTATTGCTTCAGTGGCCACTTTCACTAGTTATGTTTGCTTGAATATTATCTGAATTAATGGAAAAACATCATTGACATAGTTAATGATATTGGCCCAGAGCATATCCTTAATTTTCCCTAGTGGCTTTTGCAATGTTAAATCTTTTTCAAGGAACTTTATCCTCTCACCCATCCTTAGGGCTTTCTATGCTTCTTCTTTCTATTGTATTTGGGCAAGCTTACAGTCAGCTTCTAGGCTTGTCACTTTCTCCTTAAGCTTTTTTAGCTCCGTAGCCTAGATGGACATTTCCTCCATGGCTTTCACTAACTCTGTTATATTTTCTATTGATGTACCTCTAGTTGTAGACTCAGTTGTGACTGGCAGTGCTGTAGCAGGTGGACCTGTTGGTGCTAAAGAGGCTGCTAGTGTTGAAGGGACTGCAGTTGTTACTGTGGTAATAACAGTCACTGGAGTGGTGGCCAATTCACTCTGTTTAGATTGAATCAATGTGTCCAACTCTTTCTCTGTTTCTTTTAGTTGATCATTTAGCTTAAGGACCAAGTCCATAAGCTATTCTCGTCCTTTTTGTGTTTCCAGGACTTCTGTTGTTTGTGGACGATGCAATGGTGGAATCTTGAGTTGTTTCTTCAAAGCAACTATATCATCATTCTTCTTTTTTATTAACCTTTCTATAGCCTTAACATTTTGGGATCATGTCCCAGCTCTATGATTAAGTCCTCCAAGGACTTGATTATGGTATCCTTGGCCTATGAGGAGGCCTTCTCTAATTGAAATTGTGCTGATATATTATTCAGTGAATTTTGCAACTGGTGGGCTGCAATGGCTTTGCTTGTCAAAATAGAATATACCATCTCTCCTGTCTATTTATGCAATTCAATATGGTCAATAGGATGTATGTCCTTTGCCAGTACTTCAAAATCTGTCTTCTGGTAGTCAGCTGCTGATCTGGGCTGCTGAGTGGTGGGTTTCATGAAAGTCATTTGCATTTTGCCTTCTTTCACATCAAAGGCTTACATAAGCCTTGTTTAGTTGGTGGGAGCCATTTTAAAGTATTTTGCATAGCTTTGGGCTTTTAGCCTTTCATTCCTGGCCTTTATTTCCTTGTACTTTTCTCTAATATCCTGGTCTTGCTTAGTTGGAATCCTTAATGATGACACTTCCACACTTTGCTGTATTTTCAACATCTAATAAGGTGTTGTGGAAGGTTCTTGTGTTCCTCCAGAGGGAGTAGCATGCCTGCTCCCTTCTCTTTCTGTGCTTGTGGCTCCAACTGTTTCTTCTGTGAATTCTTGCTCGAAGAAAGGATTTAACCTTTTCCTTTTGACATATGTTTGTGAAATGGCTCTGCCTGAAGGAGTGGCCTCCTCCCTATTCCTCTTTAGGTTCTTCTCATCATTTAAATGAGTTTTCAAGTTAGGGGGAGTACTCATATTGTGCTCTGGTAGTTTTGTTTGAGTCAATTCTTCTGCTTGTTGTTCACAATGTGCCTGTGATTTTCCTTGTGCTTGAGATTCTCCTGGCACCTGCAGGAAAGAACCTTCATCAAGCCTCCTCTCTAGATCAATTAATGCATTTTCAACATCAACTTCAATGTTATCTCTATCCACTAGAGTATTCTCCACCCATTCCAATTAATTTGCATATTTTTCTATCTCAGAGACTCTATGGTGGATAGAGGGAGACAACTTCTTTGTCTGTCTTTTATTGCAGATGAAAGCAAAGGGGTCATATCTCCATATGAAGCTTTGTTTTAATTTGATCCTTTGAAGGATTTCTTCTGCTTCTCTTTCAGCTTCTCGACTATTGCACACAAAGGGGCCTAGTTGATCTTTAATTCTGAGTTGAGCCCTCTTTTTGGCTTTAACAAAATGTACCTCATCTGAATTGATTATCTACATGTAGTACTCCAGAGCAAATAACCTCATTGGGAGGTATCTGGGTAACTTGTATGGTGCTAACTCACAGCCATAGATCCTAATTTCGAGTGATTTTGGTACAAGTACCAATCTCCCTTTTTGTGTTGTTTTAACAGCTATAGGGTCCTCTTGATATCTCAACTAATCCTTGGAGGAGGACTTCATAGTAGCATGGTCACTACAGGATGTACAAAAAGATCTATGAAGTCTTTGTATGGATATGGTGATTCATATTTGTGGATCAAAGGAGTCCAAAAGATTACTAACCTAGGATGACCTTTAGTGTCAAGCTTTTGAAGAGTAAATGGGAATTTATCAGCTTGATAATATAAGAAAAGGTGGTACAAAACTGAGGAATACTTGAATACTCTTTCATTGCTCATTCTCAAGAATTGATCATGCATTTTGTCTACTATGAATTTGGCATAATCATAAATGATGGCAGGGGGTTGTCCTGAAGTAAAGATAGAAATGAAGGCTAGGATGATTTCATCAATATACTCACTGGTATTATAGCCTAAGACACTAGATATCATTGACACAATGTCCTAACCAAGTTTAGAAAATATGGTCCACATGTATGGGGGAGGGTCATTTGGAATATATTTCTCTTCCACAATAAAGGTCTAGAATATTTTAGTAAGTCTGGCAAGGTAATCTTGGGGAATTTGTCTAGCAGGTCTCCAATGGAAATAGGGGTCAGATTTTGTCCTAGTTGCAGTTGCAGCATTTCATTGGCTGACTCGGCAATGATGGTGAATGGTATGGTTTGGTCAGGGGACATCACTGCTCTTTGACTGGGAATGTAGTTTTCATGGCAATAATGAACAATCTCAGGGAAAATGTGCACCTCAGGGAATTGATACTTGGGCAAATTAGACTCCCAAAGACCTATTTTATCAGCATGTTTTAGGTATTGGTCCCTGTATTGGCAGTACAGTTTGATAGGGAATTCACGGATAGCAGTGTCCTTAATTTGGAAATATTTATCTGCCAAAGGGAGATGGTCTAAGTCCATATGGGGAGTTGTAATATGCCTAACATCCATGGCAATAGGGGCAGACATTCTTAGTTCTTGTGGATTTAAGAATGGGGGGACAGAACTTATAGTTTCTTGAGGGCAATGGGGTTTTTCAGTCGATTAAGGAAACTGGGTTCCAATGCAGAGTAGTTTGGGGTCGCAGTGCAGTTCCTTTACTTTATTTCTTAATAATTTCTAAGCAATAAAGTAACAAGTTCAGGAATGAAATAGGGTTTCTGTTGAATTTGGGTAAATACATGGAAGTTCTGGGAATTTTGGCTCTAAATGGGTCGACAAGCGACTGTGCATAGTTTGCAGAAGGTCTACGCGAACTGGAGTGCGGACAGAGAGTTCAGTGGCTTCTACAGGTGGGTAGTTGGACATAGCTTGGCAGTTTGATGTCGTCAGTCGCATGCATGGAGGTCTGGGACATTTGTTTCCATGATAAAACAAAAATAATGAGGTTTTTTGGTTTTATTAACAAAGTCAATGATTTGGCGGGCGTATGGGAATAGTAGTACTTTTGGCTTTTAGCGGGATGACGTGATGCTTTGTTGTTTAGCGAGAGGCGGTAGGCGGGTTTGTTCGCACCACTTTTGTGGGCTAGGTGGCTTTTGGGGAAGGCTGCCCAATCCCACTCATCGGGCGCCACGTCGCATCGGGGCCCAAAGGAAAACAACCCATATCGAGTAGGTAAATTTCGGGTGTTGAGGCCGCATGATATGTTTAATAACCATTGAATTAAGGGGAGGCGATCACATGGTGATCGAGGTGGGGAGTTTGTATGAAGGGTAATGGATGGGCCCGACAAATATTTAATCACGACGGGTTTTAATCAAATGATGGTTTAAGGCGGGTTTAGGGCATCGAAGGTGATTTTATTGGCAGACGGATTTGATTATTAATTAATCGCTAACCGATTAATTAACTCATTAGTCGGGTTGCGGTATTAATAAAGTTTATATTTCAAACTTTCGGGAGCGAGGTATTAATAAAAAGGATTTATTTATAACTAAAGGGAAGGGTTATTTCTTTTCTTCGGAATTATTATACATAAACGTTAGAAATTAATATGATAATGGTGGAGAATAAAAAAAACGCTAAGTATAATGTATCTATTGCCTTTGTTTGCTTTTAGCACACATATATTATGACTTAGGCTAAAAGTATTTTTGGGTTTTTTGAGAAAAAGAGTCTTTTTCATGGGGTGATCACTTTTCCTAGGATAACAAGATTTCATCCTCAGAAAAAGGGGTTTATTATGGGAAAATGACTTTTCCTTAGGAAAATGGTGTTTTTCTTAGGAAAAGGGATTTGTTTGGGAATATGAGTGAATTGAAGGGGGGTGAATGTTATGAGGGGGTTTTTAGTACTTAGGACCTGTAAGTCATTGGGCTGAGGGTCCAGTCCCTCTAGAAGTCAGAGAAATGCTCTTAGCCCCTTTGACTTAAGATTTTGGGTACTTAAGACTTTTTATTAGAAATTAGTTAAGTGCAAGGTGTAATGCGTGAGGGAAGTTAATCAATTTGACTTTGTGGACTTGATGCATGTCCAATTTTCATCCATACTTAGAACTTAGATGATGAAGGTGAATAATATGCTTTTGTCTAACAATCATCACAATTCTGCAACCTTTCTTCTACTTACCCACCTACTCATCCTACCATTTTTACTTCTCTTTATTAGGGTGCACTTAAGCTGGAAAACACTTATCAAAACATTTTTCTTTTCTTTTACAGTAGTAATCTAACTAAGTGTAACCTTATTACATCCAAGGGCTCAGATTAAATAGTTGAGCTCCTTTTATTCACTCTACCTAATCTACTTATTTGCCAAGATTACACTATTTGGTTAGATTTTATTTCTCTACCTATAAACATGAAATTGAGACATGAAACAGCCAAGTTTAAACATTTTGACTCTCATGGATTGTGGCAAAGATTACAAGTTACACACAATCATTTATTTTGCACAAAAAGTAAATAGTAGAGCCATTTTGACTTGCACACATTCATGGTCTTTTCTTTTCTTGGGGTTCATATTTTCATCTTTTTTGACCTTTTTTATTCTTTTTGTCCTTTTTTCTTTTATGACATACCCTCTTTACATTTTTTTAATTTTCTGAATATGGAAAACATTTGCAGAAAGAAAAGGTATGTACATATTACAGGTTTAACCTCAGTCATTCAAAAATTATGACTCCTATTGGTATAGGAACCTAACAGATAATACAATGATGATTTTCTTGATTGCCACATCCAATGAACTCTGTTAATGGATCTAATCTCTTCAAAATGTAATGGTTGACATTTAATTCATGATCTTTACTTTATGCAATTAGAATAGGTTTCTTTCCTTGTATTTTCTTTCTTGTAATAGGTTAAGGTTTCGATTTTGAGCATTTCATTTTCTGCAATTACTCTAGGATCTGATTTTATTACATTCACTCCATTACATCATGATAGCAAAGGAAGGACACATTCTATGTTGCAAATATAGTGCTGATGACTCTTAAGTTTGTACGAACCCCAGGTTGATAACTAAAGTTGGTAGCCTTGGGAGTTGCAACATTCTTGTTGCAATCCCAAGGCTCATCACTTTTTGGCGTTATTTTCGGGGAGGTGACAAAGTATGCATTGTTTTCTTCCCTAGTTGATTCATTTCTTTGACTTTATGCATAAATAAAATAAATAAATAAATCATTAGGCATATTTCATAAAAAAAAAAGAAAATTGCATTGCATTAGCATTCTTATTCAAAAAAAGAAAATACTTCCCCACACCAATCCCCCCCCCCCATTTGATCATGTGGTGCAGTAAGAGCCACATCACCCATCATTTTTGCAGGTAGAAGATGAAGAGGTGGCAAAGAAGGAATAAGAAATGGATGGAAATGATGATAATGAAGAAGATCCTCTTGAATTTCCCATTCAAGATACTGATGTCAGTGTGCAAATGAATAACATCCCTCCATATTTTCTTCCAAACTTTCATGGTCTAAGGTCAAAGGATCTGGAAACCTTTCTCTCTGAATTTTAAATCATTTGTAGATCTTATGGTTACTTATTAAACACTCAAAAACTAAGATTGTTTTCGGAAACATTGAAGAATAGAACTCTTAAATGGTTCATGAGTTTAGGGACTAATTCAATAAGATCATGGAATGATAAGCAAAAGATATTTCTAGAAAAATATAAATATCATGATCTTAAAGAAAATATCTTTAGATTGAATCAAAAAGAAGATGAGAGCCTTAAGGATCTAATAGAGAGGTTCATGTATAATGTTAAGAGGGAAAAAATATAGTATTTAGGATTCGACACACTAAAACCCTCATACTTAGAACAATTAGGGATGAGTGGATTGATCTCCTTGATCGCATGAGTAGAGGAGATGTATATGAACTGTCATTTGAAGAATTTTGTGAAACATGCAAACACATATCAAGAGGAAGGGCAAGAGTAATTCAATCAGCATCAAGATCGGTAAGTCACGCTAAACTTGGAAATTTTCTTTATAACTTTAAAACATAATTCTTAGCAATATAAGTGAAGTATAAATGTTAAGAATACAAAATAATAAAAAATAATATGATGATATTTGTGTTTTCCATGCATAATAACATGATGTTAAATATTGCCCCTCATTACCAAGGTTGAAGGAAGTTTACCAACAGGACAACGGAGCAAGTCAATTGCCAATGCAGCTATATTATGTAGCTCCAAGAGGACCATGGCAGCCTATTCAACCTGATATGATGCAAGAGCCTAATTAACAATTTCAAGCTTATGCACATCCATCTCAAAGTAATTGGAACACACCCTTTCCTTGGCAACCTTGGCCATCTCAACCCCAAAACCAGTCTTGGAAACAAGGTTGGTGAGGAACTTATGGGAGCCATCCACAATATCCTCAATATTTTCCTCAATATCATCCATACCCAACTCCATGTTATCCCTACCATTCACCTCCACCACAACCACATCCATCTCAAATATCCACTCCCACTCAACTAGTTGTACCACCATTTCTGAATCCACACAATGAAGTAGCTCAGCCCACTTACAATGCTGAGGTAAAACACTTCCAAACATCTCCTCTTGATCTAAATGGTATCCATATTAGCTCAGGAAGAGTATCACAAAAAAAAATCTCTTGATATCATTGAAGGACAACATATAGAAAAGGAAGATTCAAATGAGCAGACCAAAGAATCATGGGCTCCACTTGACGAAGAACAGACATCAGAATCAGAGATTGGGAAAGTTCCCTCATGTTTACCATCAGATCCTCTATGTGTTCAAGAGAATAATTAGAAAAAAGAAGAAGATCTAAATTTCATGGAAGAAGCAGACATCCAAGATTATCCAAATCAACAAATGGACCAGGAGCATCACAACTATATTGAAATATGGTTCCAACAAAGTGTCAAGTTGCAGAAACCCACTCTTCTTCAACAATTCATGATCTCATCTCAATAAAATAAGTTGGTCTCTCATATTCAGGCACCTTTCAAAGCATATATTTCAAGCCTACACACCAATTTATCTGTCATCTCGATGTACACTTGGCTTCATTGGAAGTATTCCTACACTTGAAAGTGATTTTGTTTTTTCAAGTAGAGTAGGATAGGAAAAAAATGAAAATGAAGAATAAGAGAAAAAATAAAATATCAGGTGAAAACCTCCTTTGAGGCACCTAAGATTGGCTCATTGATTGAAAACCTAGATGAAGTAGTCAATGGGTTGGAAAAAAAGAGAAAAAGAAAATATTCTGGCTGAAAACCTCCTTTGAGGCACCTAGGTAGACCTACTAATTGAAAACCTCATTGAGACGACTAGTAGGCTTAGAGGAAAAAAAAGGAAAAAATATAAAATATTTTCTCCATATATCTCTTTGATGAATGCAGGTGATCTCCAACATCTGCAAGCAACAAAAGAAAGTTGCACCAAAAAAAGAAAAATTGATCAAAATTCTAGTCAAAGGAAGTCAAACTTGGACTTTCTCCTCCTTTGCTCAGATGCTTCAAAAGTACCAAGGCCATGCCAATCCATCACCCTCATCTACTTCCACCATCCACTCATCATTTCCAAGCCTTTACCACTCATTTTCCTTGCAGTCCTAAAATATTACAAGAAGGCTCTATTTTACTACAGGACATAGAAATACATAGAGCAGAAAATTATTTTTCTCATTTCTTGAAAACCATGCATCCATTTGCGAGGTTGTTTCAAGTGGAGATGAATGTGGATGATGGTAACATTCTCAAGCAATTTCAGCAAATTCCAATGCACAATTTTTGAGAAATCAGTCTCCATTACCTACAGCCATCTTTTAATTTTCTCAAAATTCATGCATCCATTTAAAAATTTGTTTCATGTGGAGATGCATATGGATGATCATAACATGGCCAACCAATTTCATAAAATTCCATTGCACATTTTCCAAGAAATCAACCTCCATCAACCTCATCCATTTTTAATTTTTCTCGAGATTCGTGCATCCATTGGCCAAACGTTTTTACGGGGAGGTGCATAAGGATGATGGCAACATGCTCAAAAACTTTCAAGTCAATCCAGTATACCATTTGGGAGATATGTGTTTAAACAACATGCTACAAGGTTTCTTGTAGTACTAAAGGATGTCCTAGTTTACTACAGGAAACAGGCTGAAAGCTATAGGAAGGTATAGAAGGTGAAATAAAGTGTGGGAAAGGTATCTAATGGTGGAATAAGGTATAGGGAAGGTGAACATCACTCATGGCCAAGCCCAACACTCCAAGAAGGTCGGGTTTGACTAAGATAGCTTGCTCATGGTAACTAGATGACATGGGTTTAGAATCACCAAGCTATGAAGACTTGTGTAGAAGAAAACAAAGGAAATTATCACCTCCAAAGGACCACAGATCAATCATCAACTCACCAGCAACATGTATGCATCTCCAACAACCACTAGGTAGGTACAGGTATGCAATATTCTTGACCTCTTCTCTTGAGCATATTACAGTTAGAAATTTGTTGCCAATGCATTAGAGATGAGGTTTTATAAGCTAAGGATGATTCAGCAGTCTCGTCCACCTTCAACTAGTTAATTGTAGCTCACCCCTTCACTCCTGCAATGTGGAAAAGACAAATTAGGGAGGGTGATGATTTCAAGGAATGGGGACAATAGTTAAAAGAAGAAATTTCTGCAAAGGCCAAGCCACCACAGCACTCCAAACCCTCCATCCACTTCATATCCACTATCTATCCATCATTTATCCATCCCATTTCATAAGAAAAAATTTAATATTTTTCAAGAACAAACCCTACACTCTATCTCACCCTAAAAATTTCTTGAAAAAACACACAAAGCACATCCTCTCCATTTTCACAAACCTACACTACTCCCTCTAAGCCATAGCATCATCCTCCAACCCCTCTACATCATTTCTCATCACTCCCATATAGTTAGAAGACCCTGAAAGAGAAGGAATGACCGCTACAGGAAGGCAGAATGTTGCTACAAGAAGGAAGAAATGAAAAAATTGTGCTAAAATCCAAAATGGCAGTGCCTAAGAGATACCTAATCAAAATAGAGAAGAAGGCAATAAAAGGAAAGAAGGAATTCACCATCAAAATAGAACTCATATTGCAATGACGAAAAGAGGCTTTCCAAGAGGTCTCTAATCTCTTTCTAGCTTTTTTCCAACGCCTAAAATATGTTATAGAAAGGGGAGAAAGGCATGGAAGTCAAGTTGAGGGCCTACCCTAGGCTCAGACTACCTTTTCTACTCAAAACAGGCTTAAACATGTTGATACAATGTTTCTTGTAGTTACTACAGGCTGCTACAGGGTTTCCTATTGTTACTACAGGGTGCTACAGTGTTTCTTGTAGTTACTACAAGATGTCCTAGTTCTCATCTAAAGGTGTTTTAAAGGTTTCATAGGTCTCCAAATGGTGGAAAAAGGTAGCAAAAGGTTGGAAAAGTATGTGGAAGACCTTACCAAACTGAAAAATGTTCAAGAACCCATCTTGAATAAGGGTAAGAAGGTAGGCTAATGGTCTTAAGAAACACTATGATTTTTCTATGCACAAACAGTTTTGGAAAAATGAGTGAAAATGGAATGAAGGTTTCAAGGGAGAGGATATGAATGAAATGGATCTACAAGTCAACAGAGTTCACTTGCAAAGAGGAAAGTTATGTTTTTTTGCTTGCAATACTATTAAACAAACATGAAAAGAATAACCACATTTTTGTGATTGTCCTTGTAGAACTTACAGCCAATATTCTTAAGAGAAAGGATTGAGCAATGCACAAGAGAGAGGCCACTAGGGCCATGAATGAGGCACAATGAGGTCACTAAGTTTCTTAGAGGATGAGAAACACTTTCAGCAGGGGGGTATGATGGGACTCTAAATTAGACATAAATTAAGGCCCATACCTCTAAATTAGGCATAAATTAAGGTCCATCATTCAACACATTAAACCTCTCTTTTTGCATTAGATAATGTATTTTTAACTTTAATTTGTTTGTTAGGAAGGCTTATGGATAATTGCATATTTGTGCCTGATATTATTTATTTTTGTGGAATATTGTGAGAATATTGGGCAGATTATGGAGATTTGGAGGAGATAATATAGGGACCTGCTCCCTCCTAAAGGAGGATCAATATTAAGTAATAAATCAACAGGATATTCTAGAATTATGGCACAGATTATGGAGCTCCAATGATTGAGAAAATCTAGGAATGTGTTCTTTGCTATTTAAAATAGATTCCTAGTATTGGGAACCAGATCCACTAATCAAGGGATTTTGGTGGGAAAATATTCTTCCTTTCATGGGGAATGCTTCCTAACCATTTTGTATAATTACCAAATTGAATTTTCCTCTAGGGGTGGATTTTTATTAGTCTTATTATGGAGAGAACTCGTATTTTTGCAGCTCTACCTTTATTTTCTGCGGGGATGTAATTGTATTGATGGGAATAATGAAGATTGGTGACATGTTCAGCTTCTAAATATTTGTCTCCTTCATAGGACTCTCAATTTCCTTGGGCTTGGCCATCCCAGGAGCCTCAGAGCCCTTTTGTATCATTTACTTTTCCTCTTTTCACTTCTTATTCACATGCATCTCTTGTTCTTGTCTTTTTCTATTTTTGCATTTAGTATTAATGATTTATTATTGTAGAATTGAGTTAAATGGTTGAAGTAAGCTATTTTTCAGGATCACAAACATCATTTCATCAATGGAATAGCTTTGGAAGGTCATAGTAATCATTGATCTACTTGGATTAGTTTGTTTATTCCCAAATCTAGATTTATGGAAGTCCCTTGTAATAAATAATAGTAAATTTCTGTTATTTTTTAGAACATGTTAATGAGCTTCAATCGAGTTGATTCCACTTCCATTAGATAAAAAAAAAACCTTCTATTTAATAAAAAAAATTACCCCATTTCATTTGCACTTGATTAGTTTAGGCATTTGATAGATTTACTAGCTCACTAGTTCTTGAATTTCTAGATTTTAGACTAGTAATTTTCTTCCATTTTTTAGCATGGGTTAACAGGGGTATTTTTGAGTGATTCCACTTGGAATGGAGACCTAAGACATCCTATTCAATAAAAAAAAATTCCCATCTAATTTATATTTGGTTTTATAGGTCATTCGGTGAATTATAGTTTCTTGTAGTAAAACTGTTGTTTCATGTAATACTCTTCCAGCGTGTATATATTTTCCCAGATTCTCTCAAGAAGATTGGTTTTGGTCCCTTAGGGTTGAATCATGACCCCTATGCTCTAAATAAATGATTATTGAATATTAAATACCACTTAGGACTTTCCTCTTTAACCATGCAAAACATTTCAGCAATTTGGGTTAATGGACAAATTTATGAATTGGATAATACAATGATGATTTTCTTGATTGCCACATCCAATGAACTCTGTTAATGGATCTAAACTCTTTCAAATGTAATGGTTTACATTTAGTTCATTATCTTTACTTTATTCAATTAGAATAGTTTTCTTTCCTTGTATTTTCTTTCTTGTAATAGGTTAAGGTTTCCATTTCGAGTATTTCATTTTTTGCAATTTGTTTAGGATCTGATTTTATTACATTCACTCCATTACATCATGATAGCAAAAGAAGGACACATTGTATGTTTCACATATAGTGTCTATACCCTTTAATTGTGTATGAAGCCTATGTTGATAATTAAATTTGGTAGCCTTTGGAGTTCCAACATTCTTGTTGCAATTCTGAGGCTCATCAATAGTGTTGCACAAATATCTCAGCACATGTTTCGATGTCGTCCAATGCATTCTCTTTGGCTCCACCATGAACTAAATGAGAGATTTTATTGCATAAGATATATTTGGTTTTGTGTTAACCAAATACATGAGAGACCCTATCAATTTCCTATACAAGTTGGGGTTTGAATCCTTATCCCTGGATGCTTATATCTCTCTCAAATTAGTCATCATGGGTATGGACATGGCTCTACGATCTTCCATCTTGAACCTCTTCAAGATCTCGATGTATTATTTCCCTTGTTCAAGTAAAATATCACTTTCCATCTGTCATACCTCTATGCCTATAAAATAATGCATGAGCCCCAAATCTATCATCATGAACTCAGTTGCAAGATCCCTCTTACACTCATTTATGAACCTTACTGAACTTGTAAGAAACAAGTCATCCACGTATAAGACAATAATGTGTACATCTCCTCTGACCCCCAAGAATTAGAGTTTCACGTTTGCCTCACTCTTCACCAAGGCCATGCCCTACAAGTATCTGTCAATGCACTCATACCATGCCCTAGGAGCCTGCTTGAGCCCATATAAAGCTCTCTTCAACCTGCACATGTGGGTCTCTTTGTTGTGTGCCACAAATTCCTCTAATTTTTCAATGTATACCTCCTCCTCTAGTTCACCATTCAATAACTTCGCCTTGACATCCATATGATGGATTTTTTGTACAATTTATGTTGCCAATGAGATAACAACTCATATAGAAGTGTACCTAGTCACAGGAGAAAATGTCTCCTCATAATATATTCCCTCTTTCTGAGAGAATCCCTTAGCCATGAACCTAGCCTTGTATTTCTCAATAATACTATCTACATCATGCTTAATCTTATAGATCTAGCATGATCCAACTACCTCCTTGTATGTTGGTCTCAATACAACCTCCCACACATTGTTCTACATGATTGAGGAGTATTCTCAACCATTGCATCCTGCCACATGCTAGGCGTCCTCTTGATAGTTGGAAGGCTCGCTATCTACCAACTGACTAACCAATGCCATGTAGCTAGTGTACCTCCCTGGTTTTCTTTTCTCTCTCATGCTTGTTCTAAGAGTCCCCCCAAACTTTTTATCATCCTTGAGTGTTTTTTGAACCTCGTAGTTCCTCCTACCAACAATGCAGTTAGGAATATCCACCTCTATATCCTCCTGATGCATCTCCCTAATCTCTTGCATTTGTTGCTCCATGTTATGAAAACCATCAGGAACTTGAGCTAGTACTCGTACTCGTGATTGTATTTGTGCTTTGTTTCCCCTAATCCTGCTACTCAACTTTAGGAGCTTTTGCTAGCTCCTCACTTTGATCCTTACCTAATGGAAAATATTTATACCTCATGTATGTCTTTTCCTCCATGAACTTGAAATCTCTCCTAACAATGATCTGCCTAATCCCTGGAATAAATATATGTTAAGCCCTAGAGGTTTCGTTGTAACCAATGAAATAACCTCACTCTACAGTCAGATCTAGCTTTGAATGCATGTCTCCTAGAATGTGATAATATGTTAGGCTTCCAAATATCTTGAAATGACTAACATATGGCCTCTTCCTTGTGAATGCCTCCTCAACTGTCATCTTGCCAAGCACTCTATGCGGGACCTTGTTATGTATATAAATTATCATATTGCATGCCTTAGATCATAAATATCATGGGAGATCTTAGTCATACAGCATCACTCTCGCTTCCTCCAAAATAGAATAGTTATTCCTTTCAACAACCCCATTATATTGCAAGATGTAAGGAACCATCCAGTTTCTCCCAATTCTTTCCCTGGTATAAAAATCGTGGAATTCATTATTAGTGTACTCACCTTCATTGTATGACTAAAGCATCTCGGTCTTTTTTCCCATCTCATTCACCACTAGAGCCTTAAACTCTTAAAAGCAAATGAAGACCTCATAGTTAGTATTCAAGAGGTAGATCCACGTCTTTCTGGAGAAATCATCGATAAAAGTTACAAAATACTTGTATCCCCTGAGAGATTTCATAAACATTGGCCCACATAAATCTGAAAGCACTATGTCGATTATCCCCTGTGATCTAGTGTCATTCCTTGTAAAATTTGTTTTCACAAACTTGACAAACACGCATCCTCTACAAACGTCATCGTGCCCTGTGCCCACCTCTGGAACATTTGTCACTATCTCACGAAGAAATGTAAGTGCTCCATGATGTATATGGCCCATCCTCTTATGTCATGGTTCC
The DNA here is from genome assembly GCA_000404065.3 of Pinus taeda. Classification (NCBI taxonomy): domain Eukaryota; kingdom Viridiplantae; phylum Streptophyta; class Pinopsida; order Pinales; family Pinaceae; genus Pinus; species Pinus taeda. The sequence goes on along the minus strand of APFE031119695.1, from coordinate 132,054 downwards.
CACTGATCCCTAGGATTTTTGTTGCTAACCAATTCTTTAGGAGTGTCCATATGCAACCAATGCAATTGGTCAATCCTAACTCCAATCGTTATAGGTTACCTTCAATCCTTGTTCTTCAATAAAACATCATACCCTTTATCTTGAAGGATAGATATGAAGATCAAGTTCATCCCTAATCCTGGTACATGCAACACTTCATGAATAGGAATTGGCTTGCCATTCTCCCTCTGAAATAGAACAGTCCCTCTTGTAATTGGATTGCAACTGGACTTTTTCCTCATTTGAATATGAAGTATGATATCCTCGTCCTTATAACTAGAGAAATACTCTCTAACTCTTATCATATGGAATGACTCTTCGTTGTTGATACACCAAAAACCTTGAGAAGTTGATCTAGATAGTTAAGAGATCAATGTAAATTCATGGTCCATCCTATTGGGGAGCTCATCTGCACAAGTTGAAGTTGTTTCTTCCTTCTTACCCTTCTTCTTCATTTGTGGGTAATTGCTAACATAGTGGTCGAACTCATGACATCCATAGCACTTGACTTTCAAAGGTCATTTTTCTTCTTCTCTACTTTTGAGCTTGATCCCTTGTAGGATCCTTTCTTTTCCTTTCCTTTTCTTGTTATAGGTACATTTTCATGTTCCCTCTCAACCTTCGATTTTTGTCATTATTGATGCTACTTCCATTAACTAAGTTGAGCCTAAGCTCTTCTTGAGTGAAATCACTCCATAGGCAATCCCATCCTGGTAGTGTATCTCATCCATTGATCACTTAGATGAACACATCCCACTACTTAGAGAACCCATTTAGGGCTATTCACACTAGCTCGTCGTCACTTAGATTATCTCCAACTACAGGCGTGGCAAGTCAAATTTTGGTGAGGGAGGAAGCTACGTCTTCACCCATTTTCATCTTGTTGGTCCTAAGGTTTTCTCTAAGAATCAATTTCTTTTTTTCTGTAAGATTTTGGTACAGGTTTACAATCACGTCCCACATCTACATCATTGTGTCCTTCTCTATGATATGAGGGAATATATGGTCCTTGACACCTTCAAGGATAATCCTCTTAGCTTTGGCTTTCTCTTTTTTGTAGTTTTCCATTTGTTTTGGATCTGTTGGTATAGATATAACATTCTATGCATACTCCTTTAGTCCATATTCATCCAATAGAAAAGACATTTTTTATTTCCAAATGCCAAATTTGGAGGCTCCATCCAATCTACCATGATCTCCCAACCCTGTTGCATATATCTATGAAAATCTAGCGTAACCCAAATAATCTAGAGAATATAAACTAGGTTAAAATCTCGAACTTTCTATTCATGTTCCTGTGTAGTTGCTCCTTCTGCCCTCAAATCCTCTCTAATACCATGAGAAATTTTAATATTGTTGTTGTTCATTGCTTATTCACCTATCAATTGATTATTTGTCTTTTGCAATTAATTGTAGAAAATACTTAATAAAACACTACTGCAATTTCATAGAAAAATAAATGAACCATATAAACTAAGAAAATTATTGCACACACACAAAATAATGGATGCCAATATTTTTGGACAAATGTCCCTGGAAAAATTTAAGCGTGGGGAAAACCAGTTTTGTTTTATTAATTCTTCAGCAAAATTTGTGATGGATAAATTACAATCATAGTGGATGTTATAAAATCATTAATAAGGATCCTAGTGAAAAAATCATGCGCGAAGTTATTAAGAAAATCAAAGAATCATCTCTGGATGATGTCACAAAAAAGAAAATCATCCCTAATAGTTCCATTACTCCTAGAATTTATGGGGCTCCCAAAGTCCATAAGCCTAACATACCCCTTAAACCTATAGTTAATACCATAGGTTCCCCTACTTACCTTCTCGCCAAACACCTAGCCAAAAAACCTAGACCCCTGTCTAGTAATACCCCTTCTTATATTAGAGACTCCTATTCTTTTGTTCAATGGATTAATAACATAGAAATGAAAGACGAAAATCTTATGGTTAGCTTTGATATTGTATCCCTTTATACCATGATTCCTATTGGTGAATCTATTGAGATCATGAGAAACATCACTGATAAAGAAATTGTGGATCTTTTGGAGTTGTACTTGAGATCCTCTTACTTCAATTTCAAAGGAAAAATTTATGAACAAACTCATGGTGTGGCTATGGGCTCTCCTCTATCCCCCATTATTGCCAACATCTTTATGGAGCACTTCAAACAAAATGCTCTTAGGTCATTTCCATATACCCCTGCTGAATGGAAAAGGTTTGTAGACGACATATTTTCCAAGTGGATTCACGAAAAAGAAAAACTTGACCTATTCCTCAATCATCTAAATAACCTAATGACCATATAAAATTCACTATTGAAATTGAAAATAGCAACTAGCTTCCCTTTCTTGATATCCTTCTAACTAAAAGCGATGGGTCTCTTGGTTTCCAAGTCTATAAAAAGAAAACCCATACAGAAAGATATCTACATGCAAATTCCCATCACTGCCCTAAACAGAAGATTGGCATCATTAGGACCCTGAGCACTAGGGCGGCCAGAATATCTGATCATGACCATTTAAATGATGAACTCAACCATCTACACAAAGTGTTTGAACTAAATGGCTACAATAGAAATACCATTAAGAAAACCATGCACCTATCCCTAAACAAGAATAACAAGGACATGAAGAATCAAAATTTATCAACTCCTAAGGTCTCCCTACCATACATAAAAGGCACCACTGATAAAATTACTAAAATTCTTAATTAGAATAACATCAATGTAGCATTCACCCCTGCTAACACCATCAGACAATTATTCAACTCAATCAAGGATCCCGTAAACCCTAAACTTCAAAAGGTGTTTATGTGATTCTTTGCTCATGCGGTAACGAATATATAGGTGAAACGGGTAGGTCTCTTAATATTAGAATTAAAGAACACACTGCCGACTTAAGAAGAGATAAGACCTCCAAATCAGCCTTAGTAGAACATGTTCACTCTTCCTCTCATTACATCTGCATGGAAGAAGTCCAACTGGTTAGAAAAGAGGACCACTATCTTAAAAGGAAAATCAAAGAAGCCATAGATATAGAAAAAAAGAAGAACAATTTGAACCGGGACGATGGATTAAAACTAAGCAACACATGGAAACCTTTACTTGAAATCTTAAAAATCAATAATTAACTCTCATCCCTTAAAATAACCTATTCCCTCCTCTCTTAAAAACATCAATATAATAATTAACAAAAACATGAATCATATAACATCCTCCTTAAACAATAAAACAATCAACAACATAAAACATGAATTAGTAATTGATTACTTCACACATAATTTGTTGATAACATTAAAATATAACTAATAAAAAAAATATAAACAATTAAAAATTAACTCTAAGAATGATAGATAATATTATAGCAACAACTCATCAAGCCTATAAGGATTTATTAATTAATTAAAAATTAAATAGAATTAATCAAATTAATAGAATTAATAAATAACTAAACATGAAATAAATACATAAAATTATGATAGCACATTAACAAATAATAAATAATTAAATTAATAATTAATCTAATTCTTTTAATTAATCAGACAAATTAGATAAGTAGTTAAAAATATTAATAAAAGTAATTAATCAAATTATTAAATATTTAATTTCACATTAAAGAAATAACATAACAATTAAATAAATAAACAAATATAATTAATTAATTAATCAAATTAAACAACTAATAAATAATAAACATATTAATAATATAAATAATAAAATCAATTAATTAATCAATTCTTTTAATTTAATCAAGTCCTTTAATAATTAATTAATAAAAATTAAAAAATCATTAAACCAACTATTTAAAATAATTAATTTATATTAAAAATAAAATTAATAAACATAATAAGAATTCTATAAATAATAAATAATTAAGTTATCCCTTTAACTTATTAATAAATTGATTAATTAATTTATCCTTTAAATCTATTAATTACTATAATATATATATATATATTATATATATATATATATATATATATATATAATATATAAATGAAAATATATATATTTAACTAAATTAATTAATTAAATAAATAATGAAAAACTACTAAAATAATGGTCGACCTATTTTCTTACATCTTTTCTTTAATAACCTATATATATAACCTAAATCTAGCTCCTAGATACATCATTAAGATCTGGAGAATATCTATTGACGCATCCCCTGATGATGGACTCACTTGGTAGTCCGAAACGTTGGGTTCACAAAACTCTATAACAGGTCATTCCTCCTCTATCTAAAAATTATCAAACCTCTGAAAATTAATTATGTCACTTCTGTAAGTTGATATACCCTCATGGAAGCAAGTTGGCCTTCCTCTGGCTCTTGAATAGGTCACATGTGTGGCCCTAATTGATGCCCTTCTCTGAAAAACTCACACTACTGAGGAAATGAACTCAACCTCCACTAGATTTTGATCTCAACTAGAAAATTTGACTTTCATGTGCAAATAAATCTCTCCAACAATTTGTCTCCTTTCTATGGCAATTAATCCTCTCTAGAGAAATTTGCACTCCCTTCTTGGGCAACTTGCACCACTGGAAAATCAGCCTCTCTGTTGAAAATCGATCTCTAAAGATATCAAGAATATTAGAGAAATTTCGAGGTTTAAAATGGGCCTCCTAATGAATATTATAAAATAATAGTGGAAATATAAAAAAAAAAAACAAAACTAGATTACCTTATCAAGTTTTGGAGGAAAAATAAAAAAAAATATTTTTCAACTCATATTTTCAATTTATCTCCCTATGATTTTACTCAAATTTCTAGTGGGGGCACTCGTTGGATGCGTAATTTAATTTTTCATCCAAGGAGTACCCATTTTTCATACTTTCGACGGACCCTACTACAAGAAAAATGTGCAATACATAAAAAAACGTGATTGCAATCACGTTTTTTCATGTATTTCAAATTTTTCATGTAGTAGGTACATCGAAAGTATGCAACATGGGTACAATGATGGTTTTCATGTAATTCATGTTTTTCATGTAGTAAGTTCCATAAAAAGTATGCAACATGGATACTTCTTTGATGCAAAATTAAATTATGCATCCAACGAGTGCTCCAGCTCGAAATTTGAGTAAAACCGTAGGGAGATAAGTTGAAAAAATAGTTGTTGTTGTTGTTGTTGGTTTTTTTTTTTTTTTTAGCTTATCTTACTCCAAAATTGGTGAATCATCCCCCATTATTTAAATCATCATATTGAATCCTATTGGTTCTTATAATGTTGATTTTTGTTGTAAATTTTTATTTTGAAGTCCGCTTTTTACCTCAAAATTTATTTAATGATCATTATGATAAATATCCTCCGGAAATCTTGTCTCCAAACACTATTGATTTTAATATGTTGATGCCCCTGTGTTGTCTCTACATAATTTCTATCACTAAATTATGTGTCTCGATGTTGTGTTCCCCAAATTCCAATTGATTTCCTCTTATAATCTCTCGTTGACAAAGCAACAATAATGATCTAATCTCAATTAATGGCTAAGATCATCTTGACCCTTTCAAGTGACTTTTCTAGAAATCGCTAGAGGAGAATCGATTGACCTCAATTAATTGGGATTAATTAAGTCATTTCCCTAAGTTAGAATCAATAAAATTAATAAATTGCCTTATTAATTCTAATCAAGGCCTTTTCCTGTGAAAAAATTTCTAGTTATTGGAGAAAATATGCTACTTAGCCTCATAGACACCATCTAAGACTAGAAACCTATCTGAGCTACATAAACTAACACAATTTGTTATAACGTTCCATGTCTAGACTAGTACTCACAATTAGCTAGTGTTTCATAGGAACACGGCAAGGATGTTCTTTGTTTGTTTTCGAGACTTTGGGATGTGGTGTTTGGGGAAACATTTCTCCACATTATCCTTTTGGGGAAATATGGAAAACACAAAGGGATATGTTACCCCAACGTGGGTGTGTGTTTCCCTAAAAGGGGTGCTTGTGGGAATCCCACTAAAAAAGGGTTGGGTGTCCCCTCAAAAATTTTCCTTAAAACAATAAAATTATGTGTGGAAGCCTCATATTCAACCCTAGAGCCCTAGTAATTCTTTGTCATTAATGGTAATGGTAATTTCTTAAGTAAAAGACATCATTTTACTTAAAATTTTACCATTACCATTAATTGTTTCATGATGTTTGAGAGTGATTCCAATCTCATTGGATTTCATATGGAAAAAGTAAAATTTTGGATCCCACTCAAAATCCAATGGACTCAACAATTTTCAAAAAATTGGGATTCGGGGGATTGCAATGTTTCTATTAGATTCTATCATGTATGTGGGTATGGAACTAGCATTTAATCAAAGGAACCAAGCCCTCTATGTACCTTGATGTTGATGGGATTGATAGTTTCCTTCGTCATGACCCTCGTAAAAATGTACCCATCACTCAAACAAAATCTTTGTTTAACATGTTAAGGTTTTTCTATCTTATTTTTATGCTTAGAGGGTGATGTTGATAATCAGGATCCCAATATAGGCAATTATTTTGATGATATGTAAATATTTTTTGTAGCATGAATTTTTTTGGAGTATAAAGGCCATCTAAAGTCTCTTTGTTAATGTATTTTTAGTACAAAGATGGATTTTAATCAACATTATTTTGGTTATAAGCACACATGCAATAAATATGAGAAATTTTGCATATTTGTGTATAAAGGTTTGGATATGCACATGAATATTTATGTGTTTTTTTCAAAATTTGAATATTTATGCATTTTTTGGATGATTGGTTTTTTGGTATACTTTTTTTCTAATTTGCAGATTTTGTGTCAACTAGTTTGATGACTAGTTCAGTTTTGATAACATTGGTTCATTCATTTTTAGTTTTAACCTTATACTGAGTCTAGAAACTAAAGACATTAAACCAGTTTTTGACTTCTTACCCTTTACGTAATTTCATTTAGACTTTAGTATCTAATATTTTTCTTAGTACTAAAATGATAAATATTTTTTTTCTATTTCATTGAATCATTAATGATGTATGATTTCTTGAAAATGTAACAGTCCCTTAGCTAGTGAAGACCTCAAATTTCGCTTCTCCCAGTATGAGTGTGAACTCATGAGTTATATTTCAATTTGGATGATTTATTTCCAATTTACTAGAATAATCATCAAGTTAGCATGTGTAGAGTTGGAGCTTCAATTAAGTGGATTCTTCATCAATTTGACAATAGAATGAGGTGGTAGTTACAAGTTAAGTTAGAGAGAGTTAGTCTTCAATCTTGATTTAAGGAAGAACAAGTTAGTTATTATATTTCTAATAGCATCAGACAGGTGTTCTAGTCTTGATTTATGTCTGAGAGTCTAACAAACACGATATCTCCAAAACCTAGAAAATATTTCAGGAGAAAACACCTAGAGACCACTCAATTAAGTTAATTGATCAATAATTTAAAATGCCTAAGTCTAACTTAGGAAAATTGATTAATTAATGGGAATTAATTGAGGATATTGACTTATGCCCTAGACACTTCTAGAAAGTGACATGGATCAAGTCTAAGATGATATTATCCATCGATCATGATTAGATCTTGGTGGTTGATTCTCCAACGAGAGATTATAAGAGAAAGTCGATGCGTTGGAAATAGACACAAGGGGGATAGCAAGTTAGCCAAGGCAGTGCAGGTTTCCCAATGCGTAGTATTCAGTGAAGGAAAAGATTTGAGCTAGAGAGTAGCAGAGCTTGTAGCAGGGAGAATTTCAATAGAAACTCTCTAGTGGTTTTCCAGTTTCCAACATCAAGGAAGGGAGGCTAAATTACCCAGCAAAGATGCCAAGTTTTGCAGTGTGATTTTCCCAATTACCAGAGTGAGTTATCTAGAGAGGATTGATTTAGTTGCTAGTGCCCAGATATATAGACAAAAGAGGGAGAGAGAGTTAACCAAGGTAGTGTGATTTTCCCAGTGTGTAGTATTCAACGAAGGAAAAAATTTGAACCAGAGAGTAGTAGGGGTTCTAGGAAGGAGAATTTCAAAAGAAATTATCTAATGATTTTCAAGTTTCCAGCGTTAAGGAAGGGAGGTTGAATTACATAGTAGATAGGTTGAGTTATGTAGCGCGAGTTTCCTAATTTCCAGAGAAAGTTTCCCATAGAAGTTTGATTCAGTTGTCAGTGCCTGGATCTAGCACCAGGAGACTTAGTGAATTGTTTCCAAAGGCAGGGACAGGAAAGATGGCTCACCTAGAGGGGTTTCCATGGCATATTGATTTATCCATAGGCAGTAGTGTGTACTCCTAGTCTGGCAGTGTGAATTGCCAAGGAAGTATGAGTTTCCCAGGGGAAGGCCAGATTGAGTTGGACTGAGAGAAAATTAATTTTCTTAGTTGAGATATAATTTTTGGAGTCGAGCCAAGAAGGCTAGAAAATATAATTATTTATTTTGTTGCATAATAAAATAAACCCTCATCTACTACACTGATTTTCCTCGGGGTTTTTTCGAGGATTATTAGTCCAAAATAATTGTGTCGATTTTTATGTGTGTGCATCCATTTCTCAGTTCCTGATTTTACCTCCGCAACATTTTATTTAATTGTGAAGAATTGTAGTGTGATTTATTTGTTATTTTTCATATAACAAATAAACTGCTAATTAGTTACGAGAATAAATTCCAGTTGTTGCAATTTCAAGAAAAGTTCACATGGTATCAAAGCATTATTAACCAAATCATAGGCTCGGAGGCCAAATATTAGTAGATCATGCAGTTTTAGAGGGAGATCTAAAACACAAAGTTTAGATCTACACAAGCCAAGATAGAGGTGTGAATTGTTGGGAAAAAATTGATTTCCAAAAGCAAGATGCAAGAAAAGTTCGATTTTCTCATAAGCAAAATTTATAGTCACTGTGGTTCTCAGATAGAGAGTTCTAAACAACATATCGGTTGATTCACTGAGTAGATCTAAGCGCAAAATATTTGCAACAAGTATTGCAGTTACAAATCTTCATTGGTTAGGAAGAGAAAGGCAAGTTGATGGGATTTCCAAAATTTCTTAGAGGGTTTCCAATTATGGCTTCAGGGAGGAGATCTGTGATTTCCAATAGTAGCAAGACAAAGCAGGAAAATTAATTTTCCAGTGCAAGTTTACCAGAATAGCCAATTTGAGATGCAAAGATTATAGTTCATGTGCGAGTTCCCAGAGGACATATGGAAGGCAGAACGAATAGTCTCAATGAGCAGTTGAAGGAAGTACATTATATGGAGAAGGATTTCCACAGGAAGATCTACACATTTTTAAAAGAGTGTGAGTAGCAGAAGAAAGGTCGAACATGAAGGAGAAGGATATTTCCAAATTCAATGTCCAATTTATTTGAGTTTCGCAAGATGGCTTCTGCAGAACTCATGGATCAGGACAAACTTGATGGAGCCTCTAATTTTGGCATCTGGAAGGCCATAATGCAGTTTCTATTAGATGAGCATGGTTTGACAGATTTCATGAAAAACATCATGGCAAAGCCAACAGTTGCACAATGGTTGGCTGACTTCAATAAAGAGATGGCCAAGACAAAGAGTATGGTCTTAGATGAGGTTCAAGATCATATTGTTCCACACATTTTAGACAAGACTACAACAAAGGACGTGTGGGATGGCATCATAAATTTGTATGAGAATCCATCGAAGAATTGAAAAATTATTCTCAAGGAGAATTTGACAAAAAAAAAGATGTTGAAGGGTGAGAGTGTGACTTCCTACCTCACCACAATTCAGAATGTTTGTGATGAGATAGTAGTTGTAGGAGAGAAACTTGAAGACGAGGAACTTGTGTGAATTTCTCTAAACAAGTTTACCTAATAATGTCTGACCTTTATTCAGGGGATCATTGAGCGAGATCATCTACCAGATTTGGAACACCTATGGATTGATTACACACAAGAGGAGCTAATGCTCATCGTTTTCGAAGGCGCCCCTAGCAGCAACAACAATAGGGGATAGAAAGTTGAGAAGGAGGTAGAAGAGAACATACCCCTTGCGAGTAAAGGGAAGGTAAAGAAGGGTCTCATTCAAGAACAAAAATAGAAAGGAGGCGAGAAGAAGAAAAAGGACCTGTTGAAGGTAAAATCATTTAGATGTCGTGAGTTTGGCCACTATATCACCCAGTGTCCCAAGAGACAGAAGGAAAAGAAAGGGTAGGAGCATGTGGCAACTTCAGCAGAGATAGATGAGTTGACCTCCAGGTTGGAGGAGTTTGCATTGATAGTAGTTATACCTCCAGATGGAGGAGGAGCATGATGCTTTAGAGTTACGGGATCGACAGGATCCATGGAAGAGCAGCAGTAGTTGCAACATACTCTCCTCATAGATCATTACATTTGCTATAGGGGCCCACATTATTTAGTAGTAGGAGGATCAGTTTTCAGCAAGTACATTCAGATCTTAAGGAAAAATGTAGATTTAGTTGCAATCAAATATTAGAGAGGCACAAAGACAATTGGGCGTAATCAGATACTCAGTAGACAAAGCAGAGATAGTTTTAGTCATATATTCAAGGGAAAGTTGTAGAGCCAGTTGAAGATGCAGGAAATTCATGTTATTGGAGGAGGAAGTGTGAATTTCCTACTTGCCGATTGCAGGTGCAGTTCCAGCCAAAGTGAGACTCCTAGAAGGAGTTTCCATCGAGGATATATTTCCCAGTTCTATTTCAAAAGGAGATCATGTGAGATCAGACTCACAATTACAATAGTTACAGCAACATTGCAGAAATAGTAGCAAAGCAGTAGCAGTAGTAGTGTGAGGTGGATCATAGTATGCGCAGTTTTTGGTGGATAGTGAGAACTAGTTGTATCGCAAGTGTCAAACATCAACAGTGTGAACAATCCAATGACATGTTGTGGACGAGAGATTTGATGGGGAGAAGAGAGAACACATTCCTTGCTAAGAGGGAGTGCTAAATTTTTGGTAGCATCGGACATGTGTTATAATCTCGATTTGTGTCTAAGAGGCTAAGGAACACAAGATCTCCCAAACCCAAAAAAAGTTTTGGGAGAAAACACCTATAGACCACTCATTTAAGTTAATTAATCAATAATTAAGAATGCCTAATTCTTACTAAGGAAAATTGATTGATTAAGGGGAATTAATTGAGGAGATCGACTTATGCTCTAGACACTTCCAGAAAGTGACATGGATCAAGTTTAAGATGATCTTAGTCATTGATCACGATTAGATCTTGGTTGTCAATGCTCTAGTGAGAGATTATAAGATCAAATAAATGGGATGGAGATAGATACAAGAGGGAGATAAAGTTATCCAAGGGAGTGCAAGTTTCCCAGTGTGCAGTTTTCAGTGAAGGAAAAAATTTGAGTCAGAGAATTGCAGGGGTTGCAACAGGGAGAATTTCTCGAAATTCTCTAGTGTTTTTCCAATTTCCGGAGTCAAGGAAGGGAAGTTGATTTACCCAGCAGAGAGGTCGAGCTCTATAGTGTGATTTTCCCAATTGCCGGAGCGAGTTGCCAAAATAGGTTCGATTTAGTTGCTAATGACTAGATGTAGCACTGGGAGGCCTAAGGAATTATTTCTAGAGGCAGAGTTAGGAAGAATGACTCACCTGGAGGGGTTTCAAATGCAGATTGATTTATACAGAGGCTGCGGTGCATACTCTCAGTCAGGCAATGTGAATTTCCAAGGAAGTGTGAGTTGCCCAGGGATGGCCAGATTGAGTTGGATTGAGGGAAAACTAATTTTTCGTAGTTGAGATTTAAATTTTGGAGTTGAGATAGGAAGGCCAACAGTTGTAATTCTCTATTTTTTTGCATAGAAAAATAAACCCTCATCTATTGCACCAGTTTTCTCTTCGAGGTTTTTTCGTGGACTGTTAGTCCAAAATAATTGTGTCAATTTTTATGTGTGTGCATCCATTTCTTAGTTCCTGATTTTTCTTTTGAAACATTTTATTTAATTGTGAAGAATTGCAATGTGTTTTATGCGTTATTTGTCATATAACAAAAAAATTGCTAAACAATTAGGAGAATAAATTCCAGTTGTTGCAATTTCATGGAAATTTCACATTAGTCTCCAATGTCAATTGGAGAGAGAACAAGTTAATAACTAGAGTATTGATTTGGTGAAAGGATGAGAAGAACTCTCAGTTAGCTCTCAATCAAAACTCAACTTCTAAAATAGAATTGGGCCTCCTTGCATGTTCGAATTGGGTCTATAAAGAGGAGGATGAAGGCATAGGAATCAACATAGTTTTTTGCACAGTATTCTTTATTCAAGATAGTTCATGAGTTTGTGAGAGTATCTTTGATTGTGGAGAGCACAAAGCTTGCCTCCCAAGAAATAAGATATCACAAGTGCGCTAGAATTTAGGAGATTGATTATGTGTAGTTTTGAAGAGTTTGGGTCCCAAGAAATAGGAGGTAGGTTGTGCACAAGGAAATAGGAGGACTTGCGCTAGGAAATAGGAGCCAAAATCGCACAAGGAAATAGGATTTCCAAGTGCACAAGGAAGGATTTGGGATAAGGAATTACAAGGGAAATTCAAGTATTCAATAGGGGAACGATTGCGATCTAGAGGGTTGAGATCAAGTGGTGACCAAGGTAGGTTGACATCAATTGTATTAAGCTTAGATTTGTGAGAAGAAGTAATATGCTCTCTCAAGAGATATATTTCTTTGTAATAGATACAATTGCTCAAGAAAAATCAATAAAATACCATAACAAGGAAGAAAGTTTTCCCTGTTGGGTTTCTTGAGAAAATAAGTGTGTCAATTTGTATGCATGTGTTTTTTATCTTTGGTGTTTATTTTGTTGCTTATGAATTGTTAAGAAAATGTATATCTTGGTGAAAGTAAACTAGGTTCATCTTTCAGTTATTCATCTAAGTAGTTGTAGAGTTTCATGGAAATTTAACATGGTATTGGAGCAGAGATCAGTATAAAGACCAACACCAGATTTACTAGTTAGTGGATAGCACAGATCAAGCAAAAGTCTTGTGCTATAGTTTGAAGAGTAGAGAAATTCTTTGGATAGTAGTATGGCATTCCAAGGACTAAGGTCAGATCACAGTTTAGAGGGAGCCTTAAATTTCTTCTCATGGAAGGAACGGATATTAGTGGTGTTGGAAGATAATGGTGTGCTCAAGTTTGTGAAGTAGCCAATAATGCCACCTCAAGGTGCCCAAAAATTGATCTAGCATAATAAGAATGACGCCAAGGCAAGGAGGATCATTCTTGAGGAGAACAAGGACCATGTTATCCCTCGTCACCATGAGAAGAAGACAACATATGAGATTTTTAAAACCATCTTAGATCTGTATCAGGGTTCCAATGATGCTACGAAGCTTGCTCTCAAGGAGAAGCTAAGTATCTAGATGAGAAAACGAGAGCTTATCGTCATGTATCTTTCAAAGTTAACTTAGGTTTGGGATGAGCTAGGTGGAGTGGGTGTGACTGTAGTAGACAATAACCTTGTGAGTCTTGCACGTCTGGGACTTCATAAGTCTTGGGAGAATTGCCAGGATGCAATAAGTGCCAAAGAGAATATTCCCAATTGGGAGAAGATATAGAGTGACTGCGTTCAAGAACAAATTTGAAGAGGGACAAGAGTTGGGAAATCAACTCCGACAGAAAATGAGGAGAACTTTTCTGCAAGGGGCAAGGGGCCAGGGAGTGGCTGAGTCCAGTTAGAAGGGTGAGAAAAAGAAGAAGAAGGATCTAAGGAAAGATCAAGTGCTTCCATTGCCATAAGTTTAGGCACTATGCAACTAAGTGTCCTAATCAAAAGGATTCCTTTAAGTATCATGTGGATGCATTAGCTGAGGTAGATTTGTTTTCTTTTTAGTTTGAGAAATATTTCTCATTGATAGCTTGCATGGAAAACTTAGTAGGAAACAGCGTATGGTGCATTGATTCTAGAGAATCCTTCTATATGATCGAGAATAAGGAATACTTTAGCCACCTAAAGGAGAAGTAATGTAGTTCCATATTGAGCTAGGAGATGATGGAAAGTGTACAACTAGGGGAGTTAGTACTATCAGTTTTGAGAGGGAGTCAGGTAGCTCTCCTCATCTTAGGTATATCCTCTATGTTCCAAGCCTAAATAAGAATCTTGTTTTTGTTGCTACCCTAGAGGATAAGGGTTATGATTGCATCATCAACAGAGGTAAGGCTTACCTTAAGCACTTAGCTTTTAGATGTGTGAAGCACATAGGTGTGAGGATGAAGAACATGTGCCTATTGAGGTTGAGACAAATGCAGCCTTGAGCAGCAAGGCAGGAAGTGTGCAGAGTAGATACGTGAGGTTTAAGGAGAGCATAGCTCTGAGGGAGTCCTTAGAGTGAGAGTAGGTTGGAGTACCTAAAGAGGAGCTAATCACTCCCAAGCAGGACCCTTAGCTAGGATCACAGATTGAGTCTCAGACAGGTGGCAAGAGGGTGCACAGTAGGAAGACCAAGAGTTAGCACAGGATGAGGAGAAGAGACCAAGGTGAGTGGAGGTAGCCACTCAGTCAGTGACACCTAGTAAAAGGAGAGTTCGAGCCAATTGGTTTTTAGGGGGGATCAAGAGAGAGTTGGCCTTCCCAGTACCACATTCAGGTAGGGTAAGCAGCCACAAAGGTACACTGGGTATATGGCACTAATGACTAAGTTGGGAGACTTATAACCAAAGGGAAAATCAATAGTAGGCTTAGATGGGGTGTACAAGGTGGGTCATAGGAGCATGGTTGGAACGAACAAGTCTTTAGATCAGATTCTATAGCATGAAGTAGGGAAGTATTATAGTTCAAAGGGAGCAGCTACAATAATGGATAATGTGGTGGTGTTGGAGACAGATTTAGGTGGAGGATGTTCTTCCAGGAGTACCTTCCTCGCTAAGAGGGAGTGTTGAAAATGTAGTGAGTAAAGGTATTCTAGCTTGTGCATTAGCCAATGAAGACCTCAAATTGTCCTTATCCCAATATGAGTGTGAGATCATGAGTTAGAATTCATTTAGGATGAGTTATTTCCAGTTTACTAAAATAATATTCAAGTTAGCATGCATAGAGTTGGAGCTTCAGTTAAATGGAGTCTTCATCAGTTTGACTACAGAACAAGGTGGTAGTTAAAGTTCAGTTAGAGCAAGGTAGTATTCAATCTTGATTGAAGAAAGAATGAGTTAGTCTCTAATGTTGATTGGAGAGAGAAAGAGTTAAGAACTCTAATATTGATTGGAGAGAAGACGAGAAGAAATCTCCGTTAGCTCTCAGTCAAAACTCGACTTATAAAATAGAATTGGGCCTCCTTGTATGGTCAAATTGGGTCTATAAAGAGGAGGACAAAGGCATGGTAATAAACATTGTTTTGTGCAAAAGGTTTGTGAGACAAGATAGTTCATGAGTTTGTGAGAGTATCTTTGATTGTGGAGAGCGCAGAGCTTCTGTCCTAAGAAATAGGAGATCACAAATGTGCTAGAATTTAGGAGATTGATTGTGCACA
Source organism: Pinus taeda (assembly GCA_000404065.3). Lineage (NCBI taxonomy): Eukaryota > Viridiplantae > Streptophyta > Pinopsida > Pinales > Pinaceae > Pinus > Pinus taeda. The sequence continues at coordinate 116,585 of APFE031119695.1, read as the reverse complement.
ATTTTGAGTTGGGGGCCTAACAAATAGGAGGCAAAAAATGTAGAAGGAAGTAGGAGAACTTTCACTAGGAAAAAGGATCCAAACTTGCACAAGGAAGGAGGTACTGAGTTAAGGAATTACAAGGGAAAGTCAAGTATTCAACAGAGGAATGATTGTGAGCTAGAGGATTGAGATCAAGTACTGATCAAGGCAGGTCAAGTTCAATTATTTTAAACTGAGATTTGTGATAAGAAGCATTATGCTCTCGCAAGAGACAAATTGTTTGTAAAATATCCAATTTCTCAAGAACAATTAATAAAATACCACATCAAGGAAGCAGGTTTTCCCTATTGGGTTTACTGAGAAAATAAGAGTGTCAATTTGTGTGCATGTGTTTTTTATCTCTAGTGTTTATTCCATTGCTTATGAATTGTTAAGAAACTTTGTATCTTGGTGAAAGTAAAGTAGGTTCAATTTTCAATTATTCATCTAAGTAGTTGCAGAGTTTCATGGAAATTTAACATAATTTTTCATTGTAAGAATATTTCATTGTTGGATATATATATATATATATATAATAGATATATATATATATATATATGCATATGCCAATAATGAAATATTCATAGAATGAAAAATTATGTTAAATTTCCATGAATATATATATCCCAACATCCTTTCTCCCATAAATTTCCCTAAAATTTGGGGTTTCTCCCACAGACCCCCTTTGCGTCTCCTTGTTCCCGCATCCCATCCTAAAAGCTTGGTGGAACATTGTTATTAGCCTCTTTCCATCCTGGAATAGCACTCACTTCCAACCTTGCATGCATCCTCATAATCCTCCCTTCTTTTTGTTATTCAGCGAAAACATTACATCAGTCTAACAGAAGAATCCCACACATCCCCTTTGTGTCTCTTTGTTCCTGCATCCCCATCCCAAAAAATTGGTGGAACATTGTTATTAACCTCTCACCATCCTAAAATAGCACCCAAGTCCAACCTTGAATTCATCCTAATAAACCACCCTTCTTTTCATTATTCAGCGAAAACATTACATCATTCCAATGGAAGAATACAAGGTTGACAAGATTCAAAGCATCACCCCAGAAAGAAAAGATAAGAGAACGTCAAATACATGGGAATTCCCAATATGTTGTGCAAATGATTTGATAGATCTAATTGCAAGACTCCATATCGTATCCCCAAAAATATAACTAGCTTCGTATCTCTGGATTGCAAGACTCCATATGCTATCCCAAAAATCTAATTAGTGTTGCCTTTTTTAGTCTAAGTTTGGGGGGTGAAAGTGGTCTTCTAATAGTTCCATGTAGATTTGCACAATGGCCTGTCAAGATGGAAGACTAGAGTTGGAACTCGATCTTCAGGATTTTATATTCTCAGCTAAATGGGTTGTCCATAGTCTCTTTCACCATAGATCATGGAAATGCTTCCTCAAATTCAGATTATTCATAGTAAACTATTGTTGAATTTCCATTTTTTCTTTGTGATATATTAATCACTCCAACAGATTTTAAGTATTATATTTTACCCATTCTCGAGGGAATTTGGGAAGCTTGGAGAAAGGTATCACCTTGCCTTTCATTGGATCCTTTGGGATTTAGTAGGAGTCATAATTTTATCTATTAAAACAATTTGGACTTGGAAGGTTCATTAGAACATTCCCTCATGTAGAGAGGCTCTTACTTAAGCTATAGGCGAAGAAGGGGCTCTTCATGTGGGGAGGCCTTTGAGATCGGCCTATGAGATACTGGAACTCTTGAACCTTAATTTCTTGCTAAAAGGGACCTACTTGAATCAGACCAAACTATAGTTCAACTCCAAAGCCTCATCCCTAAAAAGGATGTTTTAAACTTGAACAACAATACTCCTGTCATGTCCTATTTGGAAGGATTGAAATGATCCACAAGCTATAGCATTTATATCAAATTTTACTTGTACGATATTAATTCAAGGTGATAATTTATACAAAATGGGATTTGGAGAATGAGGAAAGGAAATTCAATGTGCACTTGAACATAGTATTGGAGCAAATGGTCTCTGTTAAAATTGGCAATTAGGGCCAAATTCCACTTTATACAACTCATTTGATGGAGATGATGATTGCATTGAATTCCTCTTTTCGAGAGGACCAAAATTGATCTAAAGATCATCAAATTTGGACAAGTGGAAATGTGTGTTTGTATTTATGCCCACATATGTGTAAATTGTCAAGGTCAACCACATCATCATGTAGGCTCATGAAGCCCAAGGCTCATGTCACTTCACCCTCAACGACTTGTATAAATATAAGTGAGCTCTCACCCCATTTGGCATCATCATCATTCACGCATTCTTCTCTCTCCTTCTCTCATTGGTTCGTAAAGCTATTGGGCATATTATTTCTGTCACACGTGTGGCAAAGAGGACAAGTTTCAGACATAATTAGAAAGCCAAAAATTTTAGTGTTTCCTATAGTTTGACCAGGGTTGACTTTGAATTTCCAAGTAGATTTTGAGTTTGATCTTTTGGGCAGTTTTCTGTTTGGTCAGGCCACACTGTTTGGCACAGAAACTGAGGTGTTCTGAGCACTTTGACTACAGAGATAAATTGTAGGGTGAAGCAAACTTCACGACAGAGTTTCACCAAGTTTGATCACTGACTTTGGGACTATTTTCGGATGACTTTGACTCTGTTTAGGCCAAGTTTGACTAAGTATGACCGAGTTTCTTTAAGGACAATTTGTTTCTACTTTGACCAGCATTGACTTTCTGGTTAGGGTTGAATTGATTATAGTTAACTACAGATTTGACAAGGTTGTTTGGACTTTGAATTAGATAGTCAACTTTGACTTTTTGTACTCTCTCTCTCTCTGTTGAACATTTGATATAATAATAAGAAGAATTGATCAAAGGGTTTTCCCCATCTTAGGGTTTTTCCCTGGCATCCGACAAATTTGGTGTCCTCTTGTCTTAGCTTGTCTTCTTCATTTTGTTATTATTTGTTCTATCTAGACTTATTGTCAATGTGATTAATGGTTAATGTGATTGCTATTGGAAACTAAATTAGAAATCGTCATTGGGTTGCTAAAGTACATTGAAGTAATTGTGTTAAGCATAGAACATACCATTGTTAACTAAAATTAGCATGGTATCAAAGCACAAGTGAATATAAAGCCCAAGCAAGAGAGAGAAAATAAATCACTAAGGGAGATATGTTAGATAAGATTATTGGACTAGCCTCAATGGCTATTACATCTTACTTCAAATTTGAGGATAAGCTCAAGGAAAAATCTGACTATCATGCATGGAAGATGACTTTGGACTTGACTTTGGAAGAGCATGATGCCATGGACTATGTGCAGGGAAGAGTGGTAGAGCCTCTTTCAAATTCACCTACTACTACAAAGGCAAAGTATAAGAAAGGTGAAGTCAAAGCTAAGAAAATTATGATAGAATCCATTCAAAAGCATTTGGTTGCCTATATTTTTTATTTGGAAACAACTAAAGAGATGTATGATAAGCTAGTTGGGATGTTCAAAGTGAACAATGAAAATCAAATCCTCTTTCTCAAGAACAAGTTGAATGACATCAAGATGGATAAAGGGGAGTCTATCCAATCCTACTTCATGAGAATAACACAAATCAAGAATGGCCTACTATCTATTGGAGAAGTTACTACTGACAGGGAGCTCACTCTCGTTGCACTTGGAAGTATTTCAAGAGCATGGGATGTGTTTAACACTACCATTCTCAAAAATGATAAGATACCTAGTTTCGATGAATTATTGGCTCGATGTACTCAAGAGGAGACGAGGATGATGGAAAGAGACATGCCCTCAAATGGAAATTAACCTACTACATTCTTCGCTCATGCAAAGAGGAAAAAAATGTTGGTCCAAGGCAATAGGGTCAAGGATTCAACAAGGGATTCAAAGAAGGAAGAAAGGTAGGTGCTACAAATGCAATAGGTTCTGCCACTATGCTAAAGAGTGTCGTCACAAGAAGAATCATTCAAGGGATGATGATGACAACAACAACAATTTCAAAGGAAATATTAGTCAAAGGAACAACAAGTTCAACAACATAGGAAACAGGAATGCTCCCGCTACTCGAAATGGAAATGGTCGACCTCCCAAAAGGATGAGAAATATTAGGTATGATGAAAGTAATGTTGTAGAAAACTAAAATTAGTTTTATCTTATTTCTGCTCTATCTACTGCCTCTCCTTTGAATACTTTAGATCATTGGTTGATTGATAGTGGGCCCTCGAGGCACTTCACTGGGTACAATGAGGCCCTCTCAAATTTGGTTGAAAAGAAGACTAATTTGGAGATAATGACACCTACCCTGTGAAAGGGATAAGTATCATCACTCTTCACTTGAATCAAGGTCAAACCATTCATCTATAAGATGTGTTATATGTGCCTAATTTGAAGAAGAACATGGTGTTTATTTCTACAATGGAACATAAAGGCTTCAAGGTAGAATTCGTTGATGGAAAGGTACGTATCTAGAAAATAAACCCTAAAGATGCATTTACTCTTGGATTTAGGGTTGATGGTCTCTGTCAAGTTGGTGGAAGTCCTTTGGGAGTTTTAGCAAGCGATCCTTCACTTCAATCTGAACTATGGAACCGTATGTTAAAAAATCATAAAGGCAGAAAGATTTTCTTGTACTTCATAATTACTTGTGATGTTCCTAAATTCTTATCAAGTTTCTTTATATATTCTTTCTTTTAGTTCATCAAGCAATTACCAAAGCAATAGCACATAAAACAATGGATATGATATATAGGCTCACAGCGAAGGAAAAACCCCTCTCAAGGGGAAAACCCATCCAGTAATTATTCCTTCAATAGTTTTTGAGAGATATTCCAAGACTCTAGACCTTGACCCAAACTTTCCTACACACCAAGTCAGCCTTCCTCTTCTCTTGCAGGTGATCCTTCTTGACCTGGTAGTAGCAGCAATAAAGGCAACACTTTCTTCGACCCAAGAACTTTGACCTTGCCTTGGAGACTTTGATCTTCACTAGAATACTTCGATCTTCTCTTAGAAACTTTGATCTTGGCCCAATACAAATTCTAGATCTGCAACATCATCCAAAAACAACAACTTTGACCTATAATTTGATCTAGTAGCAACAACATGCAGCAACTGGCTACAGCTTCAACAAGAGAAATTTTATATTCCAAACTAGGGCATCAGAGAGAGAGAGAGATGCACCAAAATTTTGATCCTCCTTCCTTCCTTCTCCTAGACCAAACTCGGACTTCCTTTTCTTCCTTCCTTTATTTCACACCTTTTCCAGCTTCAAGAGATATTGAACTAGCTTGTTGTGTGTGTTCTTCAAATGGAATTTGAACTACTTCATTTATAGTCCTTTGGTGAGGTCGAATAGCTCTTTTTGCGGCCAACTTGATCATCCTAAGGCCGACTTGGTGTGGAGGCAACATAATTCATATTTGACTCAATACTTAACCTTTTTACATGATTCAAAAGCCCAAGAAGGGTCTCTTTAAAAGTACAATGACTCTATTGACTCAGAATAAATCCTAGAAGTCCTAACTGGGGGCTTTGACCTAAAACATGATGACCCAAGCATGAAACCCATGCTTTAATAAGTCATAATAATAATAATAATAATAATTCTTTTCTTTATTCTTTTGACAAGTACATTACAAGATGACTCAAATACATTTAATGAAGATTGAACCTAGTTACATTTTCCAACACTCCCTCTTAACTAGGGAGGTATTCATTATATACAAGTAAAAGGAATATCTCAACTATATGAACCATGAAGAACTTTAGGCACTGCAATGCCATGGACTAGATTCCTAACCATGGCAATCTATCCATGTGGTACTAAGATGGACTCAAGATTCCAGCCTCTCTAGGTACCATCAGGCTTACTTACTAACCGCCAACCCAAGGATCCAAGTGTGTATCCAAAAACATAGCTCTATAACCAACACCACCTTTCCAACTTCATGATCTAGACATCAACACAAAGTGTCGGTCGTATGTCCTCCCAGGAAATGCTTCACTCACAAAGCCTCAAAACCCCTTGATCTAGAAAATCAAGGATAACCAATATCTCCCAATCATCATGATTGGTAACCAGCATGCTATCAAAACCTTCGAGAGATTCAAATGTACAAACACAACCCCAATCAATAATATGCTTTCACATGTGCATAACCAAATACAAACCTTCAGGGTCTTTCACACAACAAATGTTTCTCCTCAACACAGTAGGATTATAAAATAAGTCTTTAATAGAAGATTCCTTATTCATGCACTTTCCTTTCCTACTTTAGCTATAGCAACATATTTTTCAAAATGAATTCTCCAATAAAAACTATGTTATGCCGTCCCTCTGAACCAGGGATATTTCCTCTATCTAAGCTCCCTCTTAACCCAGGGAGATCATCTTTTTCTTTATGAAATCGGAGAATCTTTCATGGCTTCCATCCATTTCATTAGAGTTATCATTACCATCACTATCCACATCATTGAACATCTTCACCATATTGAAGATTGTGTACCTGCACAACTTAGATAGAAAGTACAACCAAATCTTATAGAAGCATGAAGTTAGCAATATCAGAATTACATAACCATTTCAACTTTATCAGATACCCAAACTTAATTACAAACAAGCGACACATACTCTTCAACATCTTGGTAGGGACTTTTTCATAAACCCTAGACTACTTCTTAACAACTTTCATTACATCTAGGGTTTCAATGTTTCTTCCAAAGTTATGACATGCCCTACTACAACATATAGAAAACCATAGAAACAATTCAAACAAGTATAGATCTACCAAGTATTTCATAAATTTCAAAATTCATATGTTAGACTTATCACTAGGGTTTCACACAAATCCTAAATTTCATACATGAGATTTAACAATCAAAATCAATTACAGCTGAGTCATCAGCATGACCAGCTTCCACTAGGGTTAGTTGCAAACCCTAAATTTTCATTCAAACATCAATCACAACTAAAAAACAGATTACACAAATCTCAAATTATCACATTGTCAGCATACAACATATATTTTCACTTCTAGTAAGGTTTAACCCTAGAATTCACAGATACTTTCATCCTAGAGAAACAAACTTCAACTAGGGATTAGTTCCAAACCCTAGGACTCATGACCATAAACAATTAGGTAAATCCATATATCTAGGATTTCATCATCATGCATTAGCATATCACAGCATGTGTTAGACACAACTATCAATAAGAGTTAGACATATAACAGACTTGATTAGACTAGGGTTTGATAGGACAAATACACACATCCCAAGGAAATCATTTCTAAGATATTATAAGGGTCTTGCTTACACATTCCACCAAACCTTAATGAGCTAGGGTTTCAATATAAGAGCATAGAAAACCCTAAATTACCAATACTCAAAGGTTCGGGATTTTATACATTATCATTCAACCCTAACAAGTTAGGCTTTCATGATCATACCAAAACCCAAAACATGACATCATCAATAAAAAAATTCAAGTAGCATTTCTCAATAACCCTAAGCATGTTTTATGGTTTTAGATATTAACATTAGCATACCCTTAGGTTAGGATTTTCCAGAGAACCTAAAATCAATTAAAAATATAGTTAAGTGATGAATCACCCAAAACAAGAATCATTATGATTCAATATAGTTAGACATAACAATGTTAGTAATAGATTGTCAATGAATAAGAATTCATTATAAAGAGATCAATGTTTTGTAGTTTAAGGCATACCTTTGTTCCTTGACAAAACTTGTCTTGGGAGGCTCTCTTTCATACTCCTTGAGGATATAGCAGATGTTTCCCTAATCAATGCAATAGAGAAAGAATGGTGATTAGTATTTAATATAATCATAACTTAAATGAGTACATTAAACCAAAAACTGAAAGGAAATGAGATCATCTTTGGGAGATGTTGGGGGCTCCATCCAAAGCTTTGAGGGATACCTAAACACTCATAAAAACTAAAGAGAATGTCTTTTCCAAAAACATGTCAAAAACCTATAAATTCTAAAACATTAAAAAATACAAAATGGGATATCTAAGACTAAAAGAAAAGGACTTAGTAGTGTAAGTCCTTTATGTAAAACACTTTGGTTTTGAATTTATTTGGATCTTCTTCTTCAGCAATGTTAGCATGATCTCTATCTCTCTTCTTATTCTTTGGAATGTTAGGACAGTCACTCCTGTAGTGACCCTTCTTATGGCATTGATAGTGTACTACGTTGGACATGTCTACTTTCCTTCTTGGTCATTTTGATTTCTTTCCTTTGTGTTGAGCAGTATAGGAATTTGAAACTCCTTCTGGATTGGAAACTACAGAGATCCTTAATTCTTCTTTACTAAAGGTAGTCCATATTTCTTCAAAATTGGGAGCTTCCTCCAACTGTTAAGTCCTGCAGCAAATGCACCCCAAGTAGGTGGCAATCCTAATAGAGAAATGATCACGAGTTCTTTGTCTAGAACAGTTTTATCAATGGCCAAAAGATCATCTTTGATTCTCACTATCTTCACAAAGAAGGAGGTCATTGTGTCTTCTTTAGTCATCTTTGTGGTCCTTAGTTCATTCTACAAACTTGCTAATTGACCAATGTTCTTAATAGTGAATAACTTTGACAAAGCCTTGTACATTTCTTGAGCATGATTAGTGTTGTCTATAAATGAGACAAGATTGTCCTTTATTCCTTATACCATTAGTTTCATGGCCACTAATTCTAATTCTCTAAACTCTACTTTATCAGCTTAATTGGATTCATCTGTAGGCTTCTTTACTTTTCTTTTGAACAAGTCTAGAACCTTGTTCTTTTCAAGGATGAAGTCAATCCCCTTCTTCTAAGACAAGTAGTTTCAGGCTCCCTCAAGTTTGTTCTCTCCCTTGATTGTGTTCGACATTGTCTCTAAAGATAGTAGACTTATTTCTTTGAATAGTCCTTTTGAATGGTTCCTTGATCAAGTGCTTGAGACTACCTTTTTCTTCTTTCTTCAACAAAGCTCTCATACCATGTTAGAAAATCAGAAAGGCAGGAAGATTTTCTTATACTTGATAATTACTTGTGATGTTCTTGAATTATTATTAGGTTTCTTTATATATTATTTCTTTTAGTTCATCAAGCAATTACCAAAGCAATAGCACATAAACAATGGACACGAGATATAGGCTCATAGCCAGGGAAAAACCCCTCTCTAGGGGAAAACCCAATCAGTAATTTTTCCTTTAATAACTTTTCAAAGATATTTCAAGACTCTAGACCTTGACCCAAACTTTCCTTCACACCAAGTCAACATTCCTCTTCTCTTACAAATGACCCTTCTTGACTTGGTAGCAGTAATGGCAGTGGCAACACTCTCTTCAACCCGACAACTTCGACCTTGCCTTGGAGACTTCAATCTTCACTGGAATACTTCAATCTTCTCTCATAAAATTAGATCTTGGCCCAATAAATCTTATAAAGGCAGCAACTTCCAGCAACAACAACTTCTACCTATACTTTGATCTCGTAGCAGCAACTGGCTATGGCATCAACAAGAGAACTTCGATCTTCCAAACTAGGGCATGAGAGAGAGAGAGAGAGAGATGCACCAAAATTTCGATCTTCCTTCCTTCATTCTCCTAGACCAAACTCACACTTCCTTTTCTTCCGTCCTTCCTTCTCCTAGACCAAACTCATACTTCCTCTTCTTCCTTCCCCTATTTCACACTTTTTCTAGCTTTAAGAGATATCAAACTAGTTTGTTGTGTGTGTTCTTCAAATGGAATTCGAACTGCTTCATTTGTAGTCTTTTAGTGAGGTCGAATAGCTCTCTTTGAGGTCGACTTGATTGTCTTAAGTCTGACTTGGTGTGGAGACAACATAATTCATATTTGACTCAATACTTAACCTTTTTACATGATTCAAAAGCCCAAGAAGGGTCTCTTTAAAAGTACAATGACTCTATTGACTCATAATAAATCCTAGAAGTTCTCAATAGGGATTTTGACCTAAAACATGATGACCCAAACATGAAACCCATGCTTTAATAAGTCATAATAATAATAATAATCATAATTATTTTATTTATTCTTTTGACAAGTACATTACAAGATGACTCAAATACATATAATGAAGACCGAACCTAGTTACATTTTCCAACACCGGAGATTTTCCCACTTGCAATACAAAGCCTTACCTGGGGTAAGGAAGATGGTCATAGGTATGCCTAAGTTCAAAATTAATCATGAAGGTGTGTGTTGGGGTTGTGTAGCTGGAAAACTTACAAGGGGACCATTCCCTTCTAGTGATAGCCAAACATTTGATATTCTTCAATTGTCCCATTCTGACCTATCTGGTATGTTGCATGTAACATCATTTTACTTATATTATGCAATCTTTGTGGATGACTACTCTCACAAAACATGGATCTATTTCTTAAAGAAGAAGGATTAAGTGTTCAAATGGTTTTGTTCTTTCAAAGCATTGGTGGAAATTAAAGAGGGAAGAAGATCAAGATATTGAGGACCGACAATGGAACCGAATATGAATCAAATGAATTCAGTGACTTTTGCAGAGAGGTTGGCATTAAGAGGGAGATAATTATTCCATACTCTCATGAGAAAAATGGAATTGTTGAAAGGAAGAATTGAACAATCATGGAAGCCACTTGTGCCATGCTCCATGATCAAGGTCTACCAAAGTTCTTATGGGGAGAAGGTTCCAGCACTACCATGTATGTTCAAAATAGGAGCTTACATCAAGCATTGGATTTCAAGACACCCAAAGAAGTTTTCACTGGTAAGAGACCTAAGGTTTCTCATTTTAGAATATTTGGTTATCCTATGTATTTTCATGTGCCTTAAGAGAAAAGAAATAAGTTGGAAGCATTTGGGAAGAAAGGTATATTTGTGGGCTACAGTGAAAATTCGAAGGCATATAAAATATATGGGTTTGGTCAAAGAGATGTTGAAGTAAGCCATAATGTCACCTTCGATGAAGATACCTCCCTTGGGAAATCCAAATATCTACCCATTCCAAGGAAGGACAATAATGATGTTGCGGAAAAACAGGATGAACCTCCGACATATGAGCTTATGCCCGATGTTGAAGGCTCGATGGATCCCATTGATCCACCTCCCTCTACCTCAAGGGAAAGACCTTTGTGGCTAAAAGATACTCTCGAAGATGTTGAACGACATAATGCTCCAAGAAGGACATTTCGGGAAAGTAAGAAGTCGAACAGGTATCAAGGATATTTGGTTGTTATGAGTATTATTGTTCAAGCTAAACCATGCACGTTTGAAGAAGTCATAAAGCACAAAGTATGGAAGGATGTGATGGCTGAGGAATATGAATCTATCATGAAGAATGATGTAACACCCCTCCGTTGTATGTAACACTTTGTAGACCTAAGCTAAGAAAATCTAGGTCTAATATGTAACAATGAAAGTAAATATTTTATTATTAAATTAATTAATTTCTTGGAATAGAGAGACACCAAGAGATGAGATTCTTGCCAAATCCCATTGGTGAATGGGAATGGATAATTCTTTCATGATAAGACTTCTAGATCCAATTCTAGATAATCTTAATGGATTTGGAGATAAATATCCATTAAGCTACTTAGCTAGAGAAAGATTCTAAGTTTAAGAAAACCATAAAAGCCTTGTGGGAGAGAAAGGAAAGCTTTTATGAGGAAAAGCCTTGCGGGAGAGAAAGGTGAGCTTTTCTGAAAAAGGCAAGCTTTTATGAGAAAAGCTTAGGAAAATGGATAAAAAGATCCATAAAAGCAGGACACCGCTAATGGAAAGCATATCATGAAAGAGGGTATTAAATACACATTGAAGAGATCAGTAGGAGGTAGTTGATCCATGGCAAGAACTCTCGGCTTGGGGGTGAACTGGTAGAAGACAATTCTAGGTTGGGTGGCAGTGCTCGATTTTCTAAGTGACATTCTTTCCAATTTCTCTTGTGCTATTTTTATGCATCCCACAATAAAACAAATAAATTATTTAATTTAATTTTTTCAAAACAAATTAATTATTTAATTTAATTTTTTTAAAGCAAATAAATTATTTAATTTAATTTTTCTAAATAGTAAATATGGGAGGAAAAACTAAACCAATTTTAAAGTGTGGAAGATTATACAATCTTATCATGTCAAAGCATTTCTAATCACTGCATATTACCAGTGTAATAAAGAAATGAAAAATGAAAAATAAATTAACAATAAAAATAAAATAGGAGGACTGGTTTTATGGTATTTAAATTTATGTGCAAATAAAAACCTTAAATAACACTTATTTTTAGAGTTTAGTTCCGCAACAAATAAATTCAAATATAATTTTAAAAACTTTAAATAGCAAATATTCAAGTATTTAAAGCATTATTGCATGCAACATTATTGAATAATCATGTTATATCAATAACCTGCACAATGAACCATTAAATAAAGCCTCGCATAAAAATAATGTACAGAAAGAAAAGAAATAAATATATATTATTAAATAAAAAACCTCAATCATAATGAACATTACCACTATAGAAAGTACATGATGGCCTTAAAAAGAATAAGTCTTCATCTTCGATGCACTATCATCCTTCAGTCTTCCCAAAAAGTCTCTCCCAAAAGGCTTCTTCCCAAAATAACTTCGGAAAGAAATCCTTACATGATCTTTTCTGTTTCTAGGAATTCATCTCCCATGTAGTTTCTGTAACTTCCAGTAAAATTACATATATGTGTACTCCTTACTTTTTATGTAGTGAATTGCTCAGCTCAGATGTATAGTTTTATGTGTTATCTTTCATTCTGAGGATGATTGAATTCTTACGCATGTGACCCCTATTGCATCCAAGTGTAGATTTAGTGATGGAAGCATAGTAGGTAGTCATTAATACTTGGGTCAAGGAGCTATATGGCACATGTTGCTAATGGTAGAATCTGCATGTGACCACTATACATGAGTAGAATTTCATGTACTAACTTTATGTATGAGATGATTATATATGGATGTGTGGGATAACTATTGAATCTAAATTCAATCACAATTAAATTTAGTGAAGGAACATAGTACATCTTTGAACTTATGTGATATCTTTGTTTTAAGGTGGTAAATATTTATGCATGAGACAATGATGTATGTGGAATAATTATGTTTTAAGGCTTGAAATTGTATAGCTTATCTATGTTATGCATTATGCATTATGGGAATGGCATCCATTGAGGCTTGTTTAGCTAATTATTCATATTGCATAAAATATGTCTGTAATACTTTCGATTATGCCAGTAGGACTATGATCATGGTTCATGGCCATGCTAGCTACAGTAGATTCAGGATAACGTTCCATTAATGCTTGTCTGGAGTCATCAAAGAATATTATTAGTTTCATACCATGATTGATTCTTTTCAAGTTGTAATTTATGCTTAAGGATTGATGTGGAGTGTAAGTTTATTAAATTATCTAAAGGTCCACATCATGGATCCAGTAAAGAATGGAAGGATTTTGTAGTATTGTGCCCAGGGGGTATGTGAAAAATGGTACTGAAGCTCTAAGTTCAAACATTTTGGCCTATGGGCCAATCCACCCCTATCAGATATGAAGGAGTTGTAGGTTTTGTTCCAATAGTAGTGTCTTAAGGTATTAGAATTCATAACCGTTGACATTAAATTTTAAAATGAGTTATTGGAGTGGGATGTTGAAGCAATAGCATATATATATATATATATTATATATTATATATATAGTTGAAATCGAAGATAAGTTTGAACTGGGTTGTGTAAAATGATGGATTTTGGTATGGCTAAAGGTTGATATTTAGTGAGAAGTGGAAGCTTCTATTTTGCTTCTCAAAACATGTAACAAATTGTGTTTTCAAATTACATAAAGGGATAAATTAAAAGCTGAAGAAGTTCATCCTTTTGACCAAACCTTCATCCTATCTAAATTACACAATATCACGAGTCAAGTCAAGAAAGTGTGAAGCCAACAAATAACTTTGTGCTCCACATGTTCATATAAGTTGCTTGTTCTCATGTTCATATAAGTAGTTTTTGTAATATGAAAAGTTGCTTTACTTATTCGAATTGATTCTCATATGAATGTGTATATTTTCAGATTACACATTACAATTAAAAGTGAAATCCTAATAACCAACATTAATAGATACTAATTTCTGGTGTTGATTTGAATAGTGAAATTTATGATGTCCACAGGGAGACGGAGAAAATGTTGGGGACAAGACCTTGCTTTTGAAAATTGATTTCTTTGGAGGGATATCTGGAATATCTTTCAGTCCAGACACCGAATCGCTTTTTGTTGGTACGACTAATCGTCCATTCTAGGGTCTCATTGAATATAGCAGAAGCCATGAATATGGTTATCTTGCTTCTTTAACATGAATTTCCTTGATCAGTTATTTAGAAAGCTAAATCACGAACCCAAGTTTAGCAACTAGATGTCGAGCTAAGCCCACAAGAGATGTTGTTTTACACTTCACGTCTAAAATTTCCATGACAACTTGGCTGTGCAATCCACTACAACCTTTCATATTAAAGAAAGGCAGTGCCCTCGTGAGCTCCTCCCATCACTTGTCTCTTAAGTTGTGGGTGCCAAAATAAATTGCTTGGTTTGAACATTGAAGGAATGAGGATAAGGCAGGAGTGAAACTTCATGAATTTGAATCTTACTCACAGATTTGTAAAAACAAAGACAAAAAAAAATATGAGCCCTTGAGCTTTAAAGCATTCGGAGGATCTTTGAGCTTTAAAGCATTCAGTGGATCGATTAATTCAATCAAAATCGATTGGCTATGCATGCCATATTAGTCATGGTACTCGAATCGGATAGAGGACGTTATAGATTCCGCTTCGGTTGGAGAAAATCACTTTAAAGGTGATTGGTTCCTTCGATCCACAAAGCCATTTTCTCTACTCGGCTTATGCACTAAGTTGGAGATGTTTCCATAACAAGTACACATGTGGATAATGGTGATCTAGTTTTTTTTTTTCTTTCAAATCTTTGCATTGTAGACGGAGGCAATGCATAATTGAGGTTGTCATAAAGGAAATTCTCTTTAAATAAATACGTCTTTTCCTTTCATTTCTCTACTTGGAGGTAGGAGGTCGGTCGTCCAGGTGGAGTGATTGAAATTCAGGTAAGGTCCATATAGTTCCTAGGTACAACGAAGCATGCAAGGAGACAACTGACAGGAAAGCTAAAAGAGAAGCAGAAGCATGGTGTCCCAGACAATTGATTTATAGATAACACTTTATCAAGTCAATATTATAAGTCTCTGGTGCAAATAAACATTGCAGTTATTTGTTAATTTGTTGTTTGTCCGACCTTGAATATAACACTGAATTAGTTGACGAGTTGGATAAATATTTTTCCTCATAGCATGAAAGAAAATCTAAAAACGTCCTTATCTTAGCCTGATGTTTAGACTGTAGTCCTAGATTATTAGAGGCGTTTATTTGGTGGGCGAGATCAAATAGCGAGTTGATGTAATGGGTGGTTGAAACTACAAATTATATAAACCTACTCGGTTTGTTCATATAGTGAGTAAACCCATTGCCCTGGAGTTTAAACTGGACCTGAACGAAGGGATTATGCCTCTCTGGCAAAGGAAATTAAAGTTATGAATTGGTGGTATTAATGCGTAATGCATATCTTCTGTTTACTGCCTCCTCGGAGTTGTGTAAATCATTAAGCATTCATCCTTTCTTATTTTGCATATGAAGATTTCAAACCCGTGGCATGATTACATGCATGTGTTTTACATATAATGTATGGCTCTTAGTATGATGGCATGCATTTTGAGGCCCAGAACTTGTAACTGGTAAGCTAGTAGTTCTCGTGGAATTGTGTTGTTAGTGGCGAGTCGACTATAGCGTGTGAATTGATGATGTGGACTATTGTCGAAATGGATTCGTGTTGTTTAAGTAATTTGCTTGTGCTGAAATTTTTTTGTTAAGACATGTTTGCCTTGCAATCGGGAATATGAGGGCACCTGGGATTGAAGGCAGGCTTCGTGGTGAAGTGCCTCCATGCAAGCTTGCACTTAATGCTTGAGGAAATTGGTCTGGATGGCATCACTTCCGCATCACGGTAATAAATCTCTCCCTAATATTGCAGTCTAAAATTCTAGAACTATGGTGATGAATTGCTTGTTGCACCAACAAATTAAAACGTTTATTCTTTATACGCACTTCATAATCATCTTTGCATTTTATCTTGAAATTCGCAAGTCTATGTATTATGGTTGTTGTAGCTGCACAACTATATGATTATTTTAAAATTGGTATTAACTGTCGAACTTATAAATTATGTATAACCAAGCTACACAGATGTGTGTGTATAAGTTATATGGGCTATATTTTTATTATGCATAAAGCGCCCATAAAAATGTGAATATTTCTCCTTGGAGTTACGTGATTAAATGATATTGTGAGGGTTGTGAGCTCATCTTTTCTCATGCTGCATATAAAGAATGTTGGGGATGAACGAGGATAATGCCCCAAAATCAATGAGGGGATTACATGTATGGAGGATTAAATCTTCACTATTCATATATTTACATACATAAATGGCTCAAATTGTGTGCATATATGCATACATGGCACCTTACGTCCTTACTATGAACTGCAATTGTACGCATAGATTATGTGCTTTCATGCATGGATAATATCCATGATTAGAAATAAATTTAAGATATCTTATAGTAGATATAGACAGATTTGATGAGTAAACCAGAAGGCATTTAATCCTTACAAGTATATTGAAATTCTCAAATCTAAGTATTGTGGATAACTACAGTAACATCAGGGGGAGAAAGCAACTGTAAAAGTTTTATGGAAACAAACAATTATGCAAGGTGTTATGTAACACAGAACCTTGTCATGTTGTAGTGGAGTATAAAGTAATGCAAACAAATAGCAAACAATTAACATGTTGATTTTTCTTAATAAGTAGAAATGCTTAACCATCAATTGGTTACTTTTTATTGTGCCTATTTATTGAGTGATGTGAAGATTAAATTTTTATTTCATTATATGTTGTGGAAGTTTCCCCAAAACTTAAAGTTATGGTTGAATGCTCTTGTGAGGGCACAAAGACTCTATACCATAATTTAAAATTGGTTTAAGATACTTACATAGTTTAAAATGTTCATGGTAGAGCCGGAGGAATGAATAAATCTATGATAATTGTAAAGTATGTGGTGTTGAAAGGAGTAATGATGGATAAGGAAAGTTTGAATTCTATGATTAATTGTGTGTTAATAGATCTTTCCTTCCATAATGTCCTCAAATTTTGCTTGCTCATATTAAAATTAAATTATGAGTTGTATGAAGAAGGAATAAAACAAAACTAATACCGGTAAAAATAGTCCAGTGAAGAACATAACTTAATGGAATAAAGTTTATGCTTATAGAGATCCTAAGAAATGATGAAATATGAAAGGAAGAAATTGTGAAATCTTATATGGTAACGGATGAATAAAACAAGTTCTCTTCCCATAAGTCATGGCCAACATGAGGAACAATAAAAAATAAAAAGTATGTAGATGGAATCTATATACATCACTTGAAAGTAGTTCATAAAATTCTATCAATAGTAGTAGAAATTGATGGTTCATTAATTGGTTTCCAACCTAGAATAGATTCTGAAGGATTCTATTCATGAAATTCCCTTGAAATATCATTAAGCTCATGAAAGAGAGGTCTCTGTATGTGGTATGGACTATGTATTTTAAAATTGTCTTTCAATTTAATATTTTGTATTAATTGGTGCATCTACGTTTAATGATGCAATTCATTTTTGGATGTGGTGTTGCCATTGGTTGAATCGTTTAATTCACCCTTAGTGGAAAATGCTCCAAATGTACGCTGATGAAGGAAACTAAACCTTACCAGGTCATTATTCAGTAGCAACATGCATGCCTAATTACATATGCATAGTTTGGAACCCACTAGTTCTTTTAAGCCAATATCTAAATAATTGTAACTAAGATAAATAAGAGAGACAAATTATATTCCAACCTAGACGAAATTGGGATCAGAGTTGTGAAGTGAATGCACACAGGAAATACAACTCACTATATGCATGAAGACATCATACATTCATAATTTTATGACCTTCATAAGTAGGTCAATGGGACTTACACCCAAAAGTACGAATACATAATGGAAGTGTAAAAGAAGCTCCTATTACTTCTCGGTTAATAGCAGAAAGACAGTGTTAAGCTTAAGACTGCATTCTCAACAGTTCACTCAAATTCTAATGTGTAAAATTTTGCAACTTAAAGTGTGCAACCTCAAACTCCACAACCTTAATGTACATATCCATCTAGATATAGATGGGGTTCTGTTAATATCTCACAAATAAGAACCTTTCAAAAGATGATTCCAGTAGAATGATTGAAGATCTTACAAATGTACTTCTTGTGGAAAGTGATAAGGTAAAAATGATCAGTGTGTTTCTACTTTATATGAACAAAGTATACTTGCAGGCTATATATGGTGGTCCTTGATGCCTTAAAATAATTCAGAGCAGCCTAATGAGTAGTAGGAATTGTACACTAGATTCAGAATATCACTGGTCAGAATTAATAAATCAATATTTGGTAAACCAAAAGGTTTCGTATTAATACAACTTATGATAATCAAAGGATCTTAGGTTGCATGCATCAAGTAAAATGGAACATATAAAATGTTATAGACAAGGAAAAAAGAGGATAATAAATCTTGCAACAGCGTCTTGTTAAATTAAGAAGATGATGGCTAAGTGGCACTGGTAATCAGGATTGTTGTGCACAAAGATATTGGTTATCTAGCAATCTATGCAAATAAATGGACAACCGTACAATATGAAATGCATATTTTGTACCACTATTTCCTATCAAACAAACTTGGAGAATTCTGCTTGTCAGAGTGCATTAATAGTGTTGTCTAGTTTGAATAAGACAACATAACAAGTATTGCATAAACTAATTTGATAATGGATAAATAGGTTATATTCTCGTCTTCCAAGGGTCATCTAATGCCTAAGGTGAGGTGTAAACATGTAAATGACCTAGGTTCACACCCTATTACACATAATGCCTAAAAACTTAGACAGTGTGGAATGGAGAACCTTGTGACCACTTATGATTTATGCATAGATGTGGGTACATACATGTTGATTGTTCGACTAGCTTTGGATAAAAAAGAGCAACCAAAAAGCAGATGGCATAACTAGGTTATGTGTGGAGTACTTTTGAGTACCAAACAATTGTTTTCTTGGCTAAAGACAAAGTTAAGATTGTTATTAAACTTCAAATATAACATTGGAGCCCATACTAGACTAACTATCATAGTAAATAGATTGCTTTATGATTAAGCTGAGGTCATATTCTATTGTTATTTAAACCTTATCTATGGGACATATTCAATCCCAAAACTCAAAGTTATTGGTTTTGTAAATTTGTATTATGCATCTAAGTTATCATTTGTTGAAAATTCCCTGCAACCACAAGATACATGAAAAAGATTAGCTAAATAAAAGCACTTGAATGCTTTGACATAGAAAAAAAATCAATTATGCTCTAGTTGCAGAAGTCGAACAGGTCCATGAATTCCTTATTCTCCAATCGATAAACCAAACATGGTTTGATTGGACTTACCTAAAAGTAGTGTGAATGAAAAATTACAAGAATTTTTGGCATAATACTCACATGGTTGAAAACATGTAGATGAAGTATATGTCATGCAGGTGATGCTATGGGCATTTGGTATTGGGTACATGTGTACCGGTGGTACTGTGTAGAAACGGTACATATGGAACTAGTATGGATGCATAAATTGCAAGATGATATATTGCATGTATAGTGATACACGCGTCATGCACACCATGTGTAGGTGCACATGGTTGAGGAGAAGTCAGTGGATGATTGCCTAGTGTGGCAACCAATCGAGAGTGCATACAAAGACAAAACAAATGTGGAAACTAAGGATAAGTATCAATATTTTGTTTCGGTGTTAGTATACATATGACATATGATCCTGATTTATGATGGTTACGTATGGGTTATGATTTTGATGGTTATGTTTGAGCTAACCTAATATGATATTTTATACATTTAATTGGTCAAATGTGCTAGTTTGACTGGTTGTGACTAATGTAGGGAAATGGCAAGAAGCAAGTTTTCGGCAAGAACACAAATGCATTAGAAGAACATGCATTTCTTCCTATTATTTAAATAGAATGGAAATGAGGAATCATAGTTAAATAGCGGGAAACATTCACCCGTAGTTACTCAAATAATATCACTGTTATATCAAGTTATGACATTAACTATGGTAAACAAATTGAAATTTTGCATCTGAAAATCTCTCACAAAATTGATTGAAACAAATGTATAGGTAGCAATGGAAGGAGATTTGCTGGTAGAACTCCTTTGTAACCAATGTATTGGAAAATTTGATTCAGGTGGCAAGGCCATGGGAACCTGTAATGTCAAAAACAGTTACTTGTGAATGAGGACATAAATTATAATACGCAATAATACACCAAGGATGGTGTAAATTTAAGCAGACGAGTATGTAACACCCCTCCATTGTATGTAACACTTTGTTGACCTAAGCTAAGAAAAGTAGGTCTGATATGTAACAATGAAAATATATATTTTATTATTAAATAAATTAATCACTTGGAAAAGAGAGACGCCAAGGTATGAGATTCTTGCCAAATCCCATTGGTGAATGGGAATGGATAATTCTTTCATGATATGACTTCTAGATCAAAATCTAGATAAGCTTAATGGATTTGGAGATAAATATTCATAAGCTACTTAGCAGGAGAAAGATGCTAAGTTTAAGAAAAACATAAAAGCCTTGCGGGAGATAAAGACAAGCTTTAATGACGAAAAGCCTCGCAGGAGAGAAAGGCAAGCTTTTCTGAGAAAAGCCTAGGCAAATGGATAAAAAGATCATTAAAAGTAGGACGTCGCTAATGGAAACCATATCATGAAAGAGGGTATTAAGTACTCATTGAAGAGATCAACATGAGGCAATTGATCCATGGAAAGAACTCTCCGCTCGGGGGTGAACTAGTAGAAGACAATTCTAGGTTGGGTGGCGGTGCTCGGTTTTCTAAGTGACATTCTTTCCAATTGCTCTTGTATGAATCACTTGCATGGGATGCACTATATGTGTACTCCTTACTTTTTATGTAGTGAATTGCTCAGCTCAAATGTATAGTTGTATGTGTTATATTTAATTTTGAGGATGATTGAATTCTTATGCATGTGACCCCTATTGCATCCAAGTGTAGATTTAGTGATGGGAGCAT
This sequence comes from Pinus taeda, assembly GCA_000404065.3. Taxonomy (NCBI): domain Eukaryota; kingdom Viridiplantae; phylum Streptophyta; class Pinopsida; order Pinales; family Pinaceae; genus Pinus; species Pinus taeda. The sequence goes on along the minus strand of APFE031119695.1, from coordinate 95,272 downwards.
AGTAGGTAGTCATTGATACTTGGGTCAAGGAGTTATATGACACATGTTACTAATGGTAGAATCTGCATGTGACCACTATGTATGAGTAGAATTGCATGTACTAACTTTATTTATGAGATGATTATATATGGATGCATGGGATAACTATTGAATCTAAATTTAATCACAGTTGAATTTAGTGAAGGAACATAGTACATCTTTGAACTTATGTGATATCTATGTTTTGAGGTGGTAAATATTTATGCATAAGACAACAATGTATGTGGAATAATTATGTTTTTAAGGCTTGGAATTGTATAGCTTATGGTTTAGGTTATCTATGCTATGCATTATGCATTATGGGAATGGCATCCGCTAAGGCTCGTTTAGTTAATTATTCATATTGCATAAAATATATGTCTGTGATATTTTCGACTATGCCAGTAGGACTGTGATCATGGTTCATGGCCATGCTAGCTACAATAGATTCAGGATAACATTCCATTAATGCTTATGTGGAGTCATCAAAGAATCTTATTAGTTGCATACCATGATTGATTATTTTCTTCAAGTTGTAATTTATGCATAAGGATTGATGTGGAGTGTAAGTTTATTAAATGAATCTAAAGGCCCACATCATGGATCCAGTAAAGAATGGAAGGAGTTTGTAGTATTGTGCATCGGGGTATGTGACAAATGATCTCTGGGATGTGGTGCCTAGACCCAAGGGCAAATTTGTAGTCACCTCAAAATGGTTGTACAAAATTAAACATGGAGTTGATGGGAGTGCTGAAAAATATAAGGTCATGTTCATTGCTTGAGGCTTCTCTCAAAAGGAAGCAGTGGCCTATGATGAGATATTTGCATCGGTTGCCCGATATACCACTATTTGATCTATTATTGCTCTTGCTGCCACTCAAAGATGGAGCCTACATCAAATGGACGTTAAGACTGCTTTCTTGCATGGCTTGCTTAAGGAGGAAGTCTACTTGGAACAACCTCAGGGGTTAAAAGTACAAGATCGAAGGACAAACGTATGCAGGTTGAAGAAATCCCTCTATGGGTTAAAATAAGCCCCTGGGGCTTAGTATGAGAGGATTGATAGCTATCTTATGAAGTTGGGGTTTACTAGGAGTGATGTTGATCTTAACCTATACTTGAAGGTTGAAAAGGACATGCCTCTCAGTTTGGTCCTCTATGTAGATGATCTTTTTCTGACAGGTGTAGACCCTCTCATTTATCAATGCAAGAGGGAGTTGACTTCGGATTTTGAAATGAAGGACCTAGGTCTGATGCACTACTTCCTAGGCCTGGAGGTCTAGCAAAAGCAAGGTGAGATTTTCCTTTCTGAAGGAAAATACATTGTGAAGTTGCCCGAGAGATGTGGGATGGTGGATTGCAATTCTGTGTCTAATCCTATGGAAATCAACTTCAAGAAGTTATGTGGAAGTGTTGTTGGGCCCAAATTGGCAAACCCTTCTAAATATAGACAACTTGTGGGGTCCCTGATGTTCTTAGTAAACTCCCATCCAGACACATGCTTCATTGTGAATACGTTGAGTCAATTTATGGTCAAGCCTCATCGCATACATTGGATTGTTGCTAAGAATCTCTTGAGATATCTCTGTGGCACAATCAACTATGGACTGAGATATACTGCCAGGAATTTGAGTCTACATGGATATACTGATGATAATTGGGCTGGAAATGTGGTGGATCGTAAAAGCACGTTAAGATGTTGCTTCTCATTAGGGTCTGCTTCAATTTCTTGGATGAGAAGAAATCATAGATTAGTTGCTCTAAGCATCGCCAAGGCCAAATACATTGCAACTAGTATGGCCTGTTGTGAGGCTGTTTGGTTAAGGAACCTCTTTAATTAGCTATTTTAGCACGTGTTGGATACCACCATGATCTTTTGTGACAACCAGAGTGGGATTCACCTTTCAGAGAATCTCGTGTTCCACGACTGCTCCAAGCACATTGATATCAAGAACCACTTTATCTGATATATGGTACATCGGGGAGCAATAAGGCTGCAACACATCAAGACTGATGAGCAGGTTGCTGACATCCTCACAAAGCCCTTGGGGAAGGTCAAATTCTTAGCCTTCTGAGAGAGACTTGGAATCGTGGGAAGACCCTCCCATGAGGGTCCCGCTTGAGTTGAACATTGAGCTCTGGGAGCTCATGGGGGCTTAGGGTACTTCTTGGAGCTATGAGCGACCATAGGGTGAGTGGTTCACCTTCCCCTGTGATACCCCATGATGGTTAACATGTGTGTAGGGTGAGTGGTTCACCTTCCCCTATGATTGATGACACATGCATGTATGGTGAGTGGTTCACCTTCCCCTGCAATTGATATATGCATAAGATGAGTGATTCACCTTCTCCTATGGCATATGAGTAGGATGAGTGGTTCACCTTCTCCTGTTGATGCCCCAGCATACATCCTACCCATGTAGTCCGAGACTCATGCAAAGTACCTCTCATCTGGCCAATGAGTTAGAAAAAGTGGATAGGAACCATAGCACTACAGATGGACGTATCGTGTATTGTCGTACTCCCTATGTCTAAGAAGCATAGTGTTCAACAACTTGATTTGGGATCAAGTCTGATTGAAGTTCTACCTTTGGACTGACTTTTGTCAGTGGACAGTGGTAAGGTCTTGCAACTCACTCTCAATGAATTCTTCTTCATTATCTATATCAATGTTCAACGGAGAAGAGATGATATATAGAAATGGTACATGATGACATAATGGCATGATGATTGATGATGATAGATGAATTCGCAGGTGGAATTCTCCCTAGTTGCGAGGGAGTGTTAAAATTGGCAAGTAGGACAAATGCCACTTTAGACAAATCATTTGATGGAAATGATGATTGCATTGAATTCCTCTTTTCGAGATGACCAAAATTGATCTAAAAATCATCAAATTTGGACAAGCAAAAATGTGTTTTTGAATTTACGCCCACACATGTAAATTGTCAAGGTCCGCCATATCATCATGTAGGCTCATGAAGCCGAAGAGACATGTCACTTCACCCTCAACGACTTGTATAAATATAAGTGACCTCTCACTTCATTTGGCACCTATATATTCATCATCTCCCATTACCAAATGGTTGGTCGTTGGTTAGAAGCTGGGAAAGGGAGTTAGGACCTCTCCAAAGATAGGATTAGGCCCTCATCTCAAGGAGGTAGCTCATAGGGATAAGACCAAGAGGCCAAGTTAGGAGAATTCGTCCTCATCTACATTGAACAACCTCTCGCTCGCCACTTTGGAAGCTTTTAGATCACAAAGCTTTTCATCCTCTTTGGGAAAATTGCCTTTTTGGGATCATCACAGTTATACAAGTAAACACTAATGTCATCACGGGTCGAGTATACTGCAACATGTGATCATCACGGTTGTTGGCCTCATAAGAGCGATGATCCTCAAATTAGGGTTTAAGAGCTATTTCCTTCAGGGGAAGCTCAAGGCATTTTCCAATCAATGTCTTAGGGAGGATCTGAACTGCATATATGAATGAGTACACTGCATAACGGTCATGTTTCGGGCACTTCAGGGTATATCACAGGGAAGTGCTAGAGGTGTGTGACAAAATACTATATAACAAATCATCATCACTCACACATTCTTCTATCTCCTTCTCTCATTGGTTCATACAGCTATTGGGCATATTCTTTCTATCACACATGTGGCAAGGAGGATGAATTTTAGACAGAATTACAAGGCTGAAAATTTGTCTTTCCTGCAGTTTGACCAGCATTGACTTTGAGTTTCCAGGCATCTTTTGAGTTCGATCATTTGGGCAATTATTTGTTTGGGCAGGTCACACTTTGGCACAGAAACCGAGGTGTTTTGAGCACTTTCACTGAAGAGATAAATTGCAGGTTGACCACAGACTTCAAAACAAAGTTTGACCAAGCTTGATCACTAACTTTGTGACTGTTTTGGGCTGATTTTGACCTCCTGTTTAGGCCAAGTTTGACTGGGTATGACCGAGGTGCTTTAAGGACATTTTGCTGCTACTTCAACCAGCATTGACTTTCTGATTAGGGTTAAATGTGATTGCAGTTGACTGCAGATTTGACATGGTTGTTGTAACTTTGATTTGGCAAGTCAACTTTGACATTTTGTACTCTCTCTCTACTGAACATTTGATATAATAATAAGAAGAATAGATAGGGTTTTCTCCATCTTGGAGCTTTTCTCTAGCATCTTCCAAATCTGGTGTCCTCTTGTCTTGGTTTATCTTCTGCATTTTGATATTTCATGTTCTATTTACAGTTACTGTCAATTTGATTAATGGTTAATGTAATTGCTATTAGAAACTAAATTGGAAATTGTCATTAGGTTGCTAAAAGACATTGAAGTAATTGTGTTAAGCATAGAAGATACCATTGTTAACTAAAATTAACAGTCTCTCACCAGTGGACAGCCTTTACATGGATGGTCATTTATGAGAGTTTACCATCAGAGTTTACCATCAAAAACTAGGCTTGATAAGTCTGTCTTCAGATGCACATTGACTGCATTGTGGATCACCGAGACAGTTTAGGCAGTTCACCACATTTTTTGGCAATGCAGATGCGCACTAGTGACGTTTGTGCTCGATCTCTCTTAAGGAACTTTTTACTGTCCATTTAGAAAAATTCAAGCTAATCTGCACTTTGTGATTTTTTTATATAGTTTGCATCTCTCAGCACAAGCTGCCAAGCATTTGGAATTCTATCGAACTGCTAAAGGCAGAATGTATGAGGCAGTGGATTTCTCCCAGCAAGGTTCCATTATACAACAAGCCATATGCCCTACCACTCTCAGATCCTTTAAGATTCCAGAAATCCTTAGTCATTGCTACAAAAGCTAGGGGCCCTTTTCAATTAACATCCAGGATGCCACATTCAAAATAGTCAATGTTACTTTAAATGTGTTGTCCTGTTTATTGGTTTTCCCTTTTCTTTTAAACCATGGCAACAACGGTCCAAAGAGCATACTTGAGGATAACCTACCATTGAACAATGTAGTGGTTTTTCTTTATTTTTCTTTTAAACTATATACTTGAGGATGACAGACCATTGAACAATGTATTGCTTTTTCTTTATTTGTCTTTTTAATTATGGAAACAATGGTCCAAAGAGCATATTTGACATAAACGGATGACCTACCATTGAACAATGATGCGCAATACTACTTGAATTGTAAGATCATAAAGGAAAGGAAATGTAGCGTCCACTTGAACACAGTTTGGGAAGATAAGGTCTCTTACCGGTTGAGGTTCTTTGCATGGGTGGTGGTTGATGAGAGTTTACCATGAAAGACAAGGCTTGCTAAGCCTGTCATCACAGACGCACATTGACTGCATTGTGGAATTACCGAGACAGTTCAGGCAGTTTGGCAATGGAGATGCGCACAAGTGAATTTAAGTTCAATCTTAAGCACCTTCTCAATGTCCTTTTGGAGAGATTTGAGCTTGTTAGTTTTCTAATACCCAGCAGTTAATTTAACAAGTATTCTGAGATGAAAGAACTGAAAACTGAACTGCAAAATTAACTTACTAAATATGTTGAGTATTCTAACAAATAATAGCAGCAGAAAATAAAATTATGGAGACACAAGCACTTAATAAACAATACACCAGAAATACTCAGGAAACCCCGACTGGGGAAAACCTGCCAACTTGTGTGTTATATTAATCTGCTCAGCAAAATCTCAGGAATTGATTACAAATTACTGGGATAAATTCCCTTCCAATACTGTTCCTCAACACACCAGTCTGTGCACCCTTGATCTACTCGGCCTCTCTCATGCGCAGCTGTACAGACTGTACAGGCTAAGACTACCTCCTTCGCAAGCGAACTCGGGTCTGAAGCTCTGGCTCTATAAATCCCTTGAGGCTATTTGACCCCTCTCTCTGCTTTACACGCTAAACTGGAAACTCCTTGCTGAGCTCACTCACAAATCTCTCTAGTGCATAATCGCGTGATTTTCCAAGTCTCTGCCCTACTTTATAAAATCAAACTAGCACATCAACTCAATTCAAACTGCTCGCTTTAACTCAAGTCAAACTGACTTACTGAACTCAAGTCGAACTGAGAATAAATCTCCATGCATAGCTTCGATTTACTATTTTTGACTATAGGAAAATTAGAGAATTTTCCTTAAGTCAAAACTAAGAGAAGGTAAACTGAGCCTTAGCTTCACTTGTAGGTTCCTCTAACAAATTTAGTGCACTTCTAAATTTAGCAAAACCCTTCAAATAACAGAGCTCATCTGTACTTTTGAAATTGTTTTATATAATTTGCATCTCTCAGCACGGGCTTCTAAGCATTTGCAATTCTATTGGGCAATTAAAGGCAGAATTTATCGGGCAGTGGATTTCTCCCAGCATGGTTCCATTATAGTACAAGCCAATCCCCTCTCAAACTCAGATCCTTTAAGATTACAAAAATCCCTAGTCATTGCTACAGAAACTAGAAGCCCTTTTCAATAAACATCCAAGATGCCTATTCAAAATAGTCAGTGTTAGTTTAAATGTGTTTCCTGTTTATTAGTTTCTATTTTATTTTTCTTTTAAACCATGGCAACAATGGTCCAAACAGCATTTTTGGCATAAAGGGATGACCTACCATTGAACAATGTATTGTTATTTCTTTTATTTTTCTTTAAAAGCATGGAAACAATGGTTCAAAGAGCATACTTGACATAGGAGAATGATATAACATTGAATAATGATGCACAATGGTATAGTGAATTATAAGACCACAAATATACCCACACAGATAAATAGGCTATCTTGTATTTCAACTATGAACCGTGATAAATACTTCCTAAGAATTAATAATATGGTTCAAATTAGGATAGACTCCACTAAACTGTAGAATGTCACGGCCTACAATGCATATCTTAGACAACAAAATTTAAGAACAATTCAGGATTAGAATATGGACAGGAATATATAAAATTTAAGAACAATTGAGTACTCCTGAATCACATTAATCAGCACAAATCTTACAAAAAATTGTGGCAAATCACAGCTCTCTCAGTTTATCCAGCGTATTTATTTTAAGGAATATAAAAGTTGTAAGAATTGAATTAATTCCTGTAATCTTGCAAAGACAATGGAAAGGAGAAACTTGGTACCATTCCCCGCATACAAGTAATACTGCCGAAACTACAACTTTATCAGTATTGGACTTACAGGGTAAATAGATAACATGGCAGCTTCATCAGCAGATTATCCTACAACTTTCAATGAACGAATGAATTGAAGCAACATCTGCAGTGATGTTCCTCGACAGATAAATAGCTTTGACACAAATACTGCCGACTGTCCAATATTCTCATAAAGAATATATTCAGGCCAAGAAAAATGCTGCCCTCTTGATGCCTGGATCTAAACTGAGAAAAATTATGAAGCTCAATGAAATAAGAAGCCAAATAAACTACATAAATTGGTACTAAACAAATACCAACTAATGACTATGCGCCATTTGCAAGACTGCTCTTCTTGTTAGGCTCAAATACATACTTCAAAAGTGAATCCTTGATTGGCAACAGCTCTGGAAATGCTTCCTTCAACTTGAACGTATCCAGTTCATTGTTGCTTCGAGGGGCAACTATCACTTTAGCCTGTTCTTCAAGGTTAAAATTTACCCACTTGAAGTTCGGATCAATGTAATCTCTGTACATCTCCAAAATCTCATTATGGCTGACAACGCCTGGATTTGTAAAGTTCCATATGCCTTTGCAATTTTTTTTTGCCATCTCAATTGAGATTGGCAACAACTCATCAAGTACAGTCATGCTGTTTGGTATGTTAACTACTTTATTGTAACGGGTGATTTTTGTAATAAAATTGCGAGGGTTGCTCAGATCAGATGAGATAGGCATTCGAACTCGAAGGGTGCAAACATTCTCAAACTCTTTCAGAAGCTCTTCAACCTGAATCAAAACAAAAGCAAACATATGAGAAATGGTTACCTGGAAATGTGACCATCCTCACATAAATGTCTACAAGAAAATCCATTCCTCAGTGAAACACCGTCAACTAAAATTGAAATCGCGTATAAACAATTGAACTGTAAACATATTAAAGGGAAAGCAATATTCTACTCTGACCTATTCTAGTCAGGAAGTTTTCAGACATCTTACCATGGCCTTTGTCTTAGAATAGAATGATCCAGTGAAGTTTGGACTGTCTTCCTCCCCGAATCCAATACCACTGCCCTCTGGGTGAGCATCATTATATTCAAATATACACCCAGTAGCAAAGTTCATGAGTAAAAGCCCTTGTTCCCTGCAGACATCTGCCAGATTCAAAGTTCCTACTACATTGGTACGAATAGTCTCTGGCTTGTGAGATTCACACCAGTCAACATTAGGCCTACCAGTCACACCTGCAGCATTAAAAACATGGGTGGGCTTCACATTCTGGATATCCATCTGAATCTGAGACCGATTTTCTAATCTGCCATTTCCATACTCAAAGGAAATACCTTGCTTCTCACATATCTGACCAAGAAGGCCCCCAATCCATCCAGTGCGACCATAAATCAAAAATTTCAAGGCTGGTTTCTGAGAGATACTTTTCGAGGGAATGAGCATTCGGTCCTGTTTCGAATTATTAACCTCGGGAGAAATAGCCGAGGCATTCTCATCCAAGCTATCAGAGAGTCTCCCAACTCCGGCCATCATCTCTAGGCCATCAGAGAGTCTTCCAACTCCAGCCATCGTAAGCATTCGAGGATGAGGTAGCAGAGCACCAGTAACATCACCCCACCAATCTGGATGACTTATATACCAGTCCATTGTTTTCTTCAGTCCATCTTGCCAAGTCGTCCGCTCTGACCAACCCAGATCCTTCAGCTTCTGATCATCAAGGAAGTATCTCTGATCATTGAAAGGCCTGTTGTCAACAAATTTAATAACCTTTTCATGATTGAGGGAAAAGAGTTTGCATATATCCTTAGCCACATCAATAACTCTCCTCTCTTTCTTTGTACCGATGTTATAAACATTTCCTACTTCGCCACTGTGCAAAACAACCTCAAAGGCTTCTGCCACATCCTCACAGTAGAGATAGCTTCGAACATTCGATCCATCTCCATGAATGGGAAGGGGTTTACCCTGCATGGCCAAAAGAATGAATTTTGGAATGAGCTTCTCAGGGAACTGATTGGGCCCATAGACATTGTTACCTCTGGTAGTAATCACCGGCAAGCCATAAGATCTTCCGTAGGCCATGACAAGCATTTCTGCTCCAGCCTTGGTAGCAGAGTAAGGATTCGTAGGAAGAAGCTGGGAGGCCTCGTGGTTACCCACAAGAGCATCCTGCTCAGTCTCTCCATAAACTTCATCAGTACTGACATGAATGAACCGCCTAATCTGCCCCGTAACTTTACAAGCCTCCAATAGGACATGAGTTCCGTAGATATTATTCTTCGTGAACTCGAAGCTGTTCCCAAACGAATTGTCAACGTGGGTTTGTGCTGCAAAATGCATGATCGTGTCTATTCCTTCTGTGATTAGAAGATAATTCACCAGATCTGCACTCGCAATATCTCCCCTCACAAATTTGAAATTGGGGGATGATTTTGAAGGCAACAGATTCTTCAAATTGGAGCAATAATCCAGTTTATCAAGCACAACAATCTTATACTGGGGGTATTTTCTGACCAGCCTATTCGCTACATGAGAAGCAATAAATCCAGCAGCACCCGTGATGAGAATGTTCTTGGGGGTATAGCTCTCAGGAGCCATTTTTATTCAGTTTATTAGGTCAAGGACACAACCAGATCTCCCCTGAAACAAACCCAAGTTTGCAGATCCAGGGTAAAAAATACCCAAATGATGTTTAGGCTTAGATCTTGCTGCGGAAAATGCAGGAAATACTCGAATGAAGTAACGGGTGTTTTCTTGTGGACCCTGAAGGAAATACGAACGCAGATCTAATCAAATTAATACTCAGATCAGACAAAAAAAGAAACACAACGATTCGTGCAAATCGATCTCTACCTGCAGGCCGAAATTTTCCCAAGAGGAGTAAAAAAAAAAAAAGAAAAATGAAAGAGCACTATGAATTCAATCTGAAAGCAAAAATGTAAAAGGAAATATACAAAGAATAAATGAAGAGAATGTACCTTCAGAGGTCAACAATTCGATTTTTGTGCGTCTCTCAAGCAGAACTTCGGATGCCTTGAACGAATGAATGGATAGATATTACATATATAGCCCGGACGCCTGGCAGTTGTGTTAAAAGGCACATTTTAACTATTTGAAGGGTCGCCGAGGAAGATGATGAGAAGCAGCAGGAGTAGTCAGGTTTGAATCGGGTGTTTACCTGCCCCGCAATCACAGCCTTTGAAAAGCCTGATTTGTAGTTAAAAAACAAGTTACGATCCCCTTCATCGTTTCTTCAACACACGTAACTTTTTCAGCTTTCACGATTATGGTCTTCGTTATGCAGAGAGAGGCGGGCCGGGCCGTGTTATGCAGAGAAAGCGTGTGTTATATTCCCACTGTAATTCTGAAAGTGAAGTGATAGAAACATTCACAACGCGTTTATGAAACCAGCGGTCAAAGTCGGCCTAAAATCAAGTTATTAGCGAATTTTTATATTTTTATTGAAAATCAAATACCAAAAATTACATATTTTTCCAAACAAGGAAGAATCAAAACCAAAGATTACATATTTTTCCAAGAAAAACCTATCGTAGTGGAGCACATTTTTCAACCCACGCCTAAACGCGTTGTTGTTGAGGTGAGTAACAGAAGCTTATGATCAACAATATCACCAAATTAAAAATAAAAATAAACTACCATAGGGGAAAAGGACGTCGAAATAAAATACAGGAGGTTATTTTTTATTTTTTGGATAGAGGGATTGATAAATGGGTCAGATACAAGATTGATCTTATTATTATGATTTTTAGGTGAATTATTATTACGTAGGTTGATCTTATTATTATAATTTTAGGTGAATTATTATTATGATTTATAATTTTTTAAGTCAACTTTAATTAGGATTTTTATAGTTATTATTATAATTTTTAGGTGAACTGTGTTGGGTTGATTTTAATAGCTATCATTATAATCTCTAAGTGATTTTCTGTAATGTGACATTTATTTTACATTTTCATAGATTCATCAAGTGAACTCGCAAGCTAATACACAAGGTCATATTACTTAAAAATGGTAAATATATTTTTTTGAATAATTTAGAAATAACTAATAACTAAACTTTATGCATGCATTTATTAATAATCAAATTTGTAATATTTATAAAAAGCAAGAAATGTGGATGTGTTTGTGATACAACGGTTTATTAGATTTCATATAAAATGTATATATAGATGTGTTAAAACCTTGAAAGGAACTATTGGAAAGAAATACAGCTAAATAAATAAAATAGAAAGTAATGAATTTGAGATAAACAAATTACAAAGTAACAAGTGGGATGGTTGCATAGCAACATAGTCCCTGCGTCTTTTAGTAGTTATTGGTTTGCTAGCATGATTAAGGCAGTGTGGGGCTTGTGCTAGGAACCCGTGAAACATATTTTACAAAACATCTGCGACACGACGATAAATCCCCTGATACTTGTCGTGGGACTTGTATGTCTCTTGCTTCTCTTTATACACGCAAATTCACTTCCTTTAGACCTTTCCTTAGCTCCAACTTTACAATGTAAAGATGATTTGTGTCATCCAACGGCCAATGTATTTAATCCTGTCTTGCGTCTCCGTCACTCACACTTGGAATCTGTGGAACATATTTTACATAACATCTGTAGCACGATGGTAAATTCCTCGTTACTTGTCGTAGGACTTTTCTGTCTTCCTCTTCTCGTTATATTTGTTCTGCTCCCATTATGAGACGTGAATGCTTCTATTAAATGACATAAAGATCCTCGTTTAGGTTGTTGTGTTAAAGAGTGTATATATCTGAAGATATGTTATCCTGCCAAAGAAGAGGGGGGGAGGAGGGGAGACACATTTTTTCCTTGTTCGAAATACAGATTTTGAGAAAACAACATTGCCAATTCATTCGTACTATTGAAACCACAAAGAAGCATATAGGAGCTCGTTGCCTATTGCTATTTCAAATTTTTGCCTCAAAGTTTCCAACCGGTAATTCTATTTCCATCTTTCCATTACGTTTCAATCTATAAATTGTAGACATGAAGGGAAAAGCGGTTAAACCCTCACCTGAAACCTCTATTAACTTTGACAAGTTGCCCTTGATTGACCGAGAGGTTGACACTCATGAAACCTAGTGTGAATTCGATTTGTATGAGCTTCGAGCCTGGGCATATCAAAGTTTTCAAGATTTGCAACATATGTCATTAGTGTGGGAGTCTTACTTGGCCCAATTTATCATACCCTAGACTCACCCATTTCTCAAGTTTGCCACATGGTGTTTCGAAAGATATCTTCCAAGCAAATAGGTAATAGTGTCAAAGCTTGGATCTGTGTTGTTCTTTATTAAACTTGAATCTATTTCGCAGATGTTAAATCTTATAATGCCTAATGACGGCAGACCTTTAAGTGAATAAATCCTAAGGAAATTGTATTATGAATAAATCTTGGAGTAAAAATATATAGTTCTTTCATCCTTTTACCTTTAAATGCTTCATTACCAAAACACAATCCACCATAATCTCCAAATATTTTCTCAGAGACATCAAGACATATCATTTCAATGATTTGTTGTTTGCTAGGATATGAACATGACCAAGCAATAGATAAAGTCATATTAAGATTTTTATCTTCTATTTCACCAGTTAAAAAATCCTTTACAAGATTTCACTACAGTTGGTACCTTGTTGGACATTGGGTTCAGCGCTTCCCGTGTGTTTTGTGACATGGACTAACCGCCTCTCATGGATCCTAACTCTGGCAATTGTTGCAGAGACATATGCCTACAAGTTTTAATCTAATGACAACTTTGATTCCAACATACCTATATGATGTTATTAATAATCAATTGACAAATTACAAGGTCGCCAAGTCTTTTAGGTACCAATATGTTCTAGTTTATATGTTCCTATTCTTTCAAGTGGACAAGCTTTTTGGTGTACAATTGCAAAGGCATCATTCCAATGGCAATGTTCTTTCAGTTATTCACTAGACCTCGATGTTGAGAAAGCGTTGTCAGGATTTTTCATTCTCATGCTTTGTTAATGAGTTTTTGTTAGTTTCTTTAGTCTCATGTATGATATATTTCCACCAAGAATGTTCACAGGAATAAAGAGAAATTTACAGCTTAGCGATGTAGTTAGAGTGGGAGATTGGTATCTATATAAGGAATTTACTGAGATTAGAATATATGGTAGTGAATTGGCACTATAGACTTCCAATTTTCCTTTCTATTAGAATTTTTGCTTTAGAATTTATCAAGTAATGCCTAAATGTAGATCATATTCATTTCTTGGCTAAAAAATGCCTTGCACTTTTTAAATTAAAGGCATAGGTTGGGCCATTTGTGGTAAATACTAGAGCAGTTGGTGTAGAAGTTGAAACCATGTTATAGGGAATGAAGTTTGCACAGGGACTATGACCCTTATGGGATTTTTTCAAGTAAAAGTGTTGAACATAAAGTAGCTCCTTATAAGCATATGTCAAATCCTCAGGTGGAACATTATGCTAATAAGGAGATTTGGGAGTAGAACCCTGCACTAGTTGTACAACAAGCTTTTAGAACAAATCAAACATCAACGTCAAATATGATAGAAACTACTCAACAGAGAGAGAAAGAATTAAAAGGCCATTTTTGGACACTTAACAAATAGCTTCTAGGTCATAGAGTACTAAATTTAGAGTGCAAAAGAGATAAACAATGGAAGAGCTAGAAGTTTCAGTCATGGAGGTCACATCAAACAAACTTGTTCTAAATTTAGAATTGTTATCTTTAGTTGTTTAGGATCTGGAGTATCATTATCTAGTATGTCATCTGCTATCCAAGTAGGAAAACATCTTCTCTCAATTTATGGAAATCAAGAATAGAAATGTTGAATCAAGGCAAGAGGCTGCAACGAGCTTTGGAAATAGGACACAGTTTCACAAACTAGATTGTTATCAGCCCTAGATTATCAAAAGGGTTAGCTCCAAATGGCAGTCTTAGAGTCAAAATCCCAAATCATTAAGGCTGCAAATGATTATAAAACTTCCAAGCTTACAATTGACCTAAAACAAATACCTATGATTGATCAGATGGATCTTCACAAACAAACAGGGGAGATGTTATGTAAAAGTCTATCAAGATTAGTTGCAATTGTTGCTAGACTTGCAAATTCATTGACTAAGGTGAATAATTAGCTTAAACAGGAGAAGATTTCTACGAGAACTAAACAGATGAAAATCAATAATTTAGAGAACATTATTATCAAGCTAGGATCATATTCAAATGACTCAACTCCAAGGGAAAGGATATCCAAGTGTTTAGGAAAAAGCTTAATATGCCAACTCTAGAGCATGTCCAAACTCCATAGTTAGAAGCAATGCAAAAAAAGAAGGAGAAGTTACTTTCATTAATTATTAAACTAAAAAACCAATTGGAAAAGTTGGAAGTTCATACTAAATGTTTGTTAAAGGAGAAGTCGGAATATAAATGTACAATAACCAGCTTAGAAACAACAGTAACAGAGGGAAATCTTTCAGAAAAATTAGCAAACACAAATTCATCACTCAGTTTAAAGGACTAGGAAACTGAAAAATTTGAAGAAAGAATTTAGACAAGCCAATGAGGAGTTGGAAAATAATGTAATATTCTAACCAACAAACTTAAACAAAAAGCTTTGTTGCAAAGTTAGATTGACTGGTATAAGAAACAATTTGATTGGTGCATAGCCATAATAGAAACCAGAAGAATATTGTGGATATATATTGTAAATTATATTTCATATTTATGGGAATAATTTGTAATAATTGGTCATGAAACAAATTATTAAAGATTGCATAAAACACAACAAAGCAGGTCAATTAAGAATTAGGGAATAAATCATCAATAGTGAATAGAGTGATTAAATGCCTCAATGCCAAAGGTGAGGAGCAGCTCAAAGTATTACGGGTTCATCACATAATTGGTTGGGTACTATAAACCAATCATGTTATCATTAAAATACATTTATCTAGCAAGTGCGGGAGAAGTGTGGGTTTTGGAAATTAGATCACTACTAAGAGGGGTGTGAATCAGAGGTGATAGCCTTTATATCAATTTTATAACTTTTTGTTGGATTAACAATTTGCAACACACACCCACAATATTAGGTAATCAAAACATGAAAGCAACAATAAACTCAAAGCATAATAACCATGAGAAACATCAACACAAGCATGCACACATAAGAAAACAAGTATTTTTGGTGGAAATCCTTTCAGGAGAAAACCACCCTGTTGTTGTTGCACTGCTCAATTCTTCTATTAATTTGTTGAACAAATTTTACATGGATTATCTTGCACCCATAAGACAGAATACTTGGCTTGCATAATAGTATGTTGACACCTAGTAGTTAGGAAGTCTATTTCTCTCACAGATCTATGAAAATTTATCTGTTGGAATCACCCATGACCAACGATCCTCGCCCAAGACCCATTGGACTATCCAACATAGATTGGATGGATAAATGTGTTCCTTCTACTGAATACACCGAATCATTGTCTACTCTGAAGCCTCCATGCATCCACTTCCTCCATGCAAACCACGTTTGATATATTTTCAAATTGGGTTCTCAATCTTCTCAACATGAGCAACCCAACAACACCATCACTCTGAACACAAAATCTGACTTAAAAACTTTGCCCATAGGAGGGAAATTCTTCTCTTCTCACATCAAAACTTATGCTCTTAAACACATCATAAGTTGTCAATTCTTCTCCTGTCTAAATATTGCAGCCCGCAACACAAAAACTCTGAAATTCTCCTCAAAACGATCTCTAATTTGCACACAACATTTTGATGTAAGTATGAAAAACTATGTGAGCAACTGTTGCAATCTCTTCTCACTCTCAATGCCCTCTCAATGGCATGCTCTCTCACTCTCAAGAAGACCAACCAACCAACAACACTATTTTTATTTTTTTTACATAAGTGAAAGCCAAAATATCCTCAACAGTTCTCCAAGTGAATACCATAGGCAAATACCATGGTTATGCCAATACCTAGGACACTTGTACCATGGTAATCTCCAAACCAATACCAAGGGAAAATACCTTGGTTATGTCAATACCAAGGACACATGTACCATGGTAATCTCCAAACCAATACCACGAGAAAATACCTTGGTTATGCCAATACCAAGGACTCCTGTAACATGGTAATCTCCAAAATAATACCACAGACAAATACCAATGTTATGCCAATACCTAGGACACTTGTACCATGGTAATATCCAAACAAATACCATGGGAAAATACCTTCCCATATGTCAATAGCAAGGATACATGTACTGTGGTAATCTCCAAACCAATACCACGGGAAAATACCTTGGTTATGTCAATACCAAGGACTCCTATACCATGGTAAACTCTAAAATAATACCATGGGAAAATACCATGGTTATGTCAATACCAAGAATATCTAAACCAAGGTAATATCATATACCAACCTACTCCACACACATACCAATACCATGGTAATGCTAATACCAAGAATACTTGTACCATGGTAATAGCAATACCAAGGTCATTTGTACCATGGTAATAGAAATACCAAGGGCACTTATACCATGGTAATAGTTTACTCATTCTCAATCAAATACCAAGGTAAACCATTTGGTTGCCATACCAAATACCATGGGAACCATCCTTGATAACATTGTATAACTAAACAATCATGTGCATAACCAATGCATATCACTGTTGGACACCTAATCCTCTAAGGGTTGGTGTGGAAGCTGAATAGTCTAAGGAAGTCTAAGAGACCTTGGAATACGAAACCAAAGGTCATATGAATGTACTATAAATGTATGTCATTTGTTAATAATAGATAGACTCTCATGCTTATCTTAATATTCTGTTGCTGCCATGTATGTGTTTAACATGGTATCAGAGAGGGTGTACTCCTACCCTGCTCCAATTTGAGCCACTTGTGTTGTGGCCTCTCTGTGCATGTCAATTCTACATTCCTGTGGATAGAACTCCCATTATTGTGTGCATGCCTATTTCATGCTTCACACTATCCAACTGACCTCTCTCAACTAGATTTGTGTTGGGTTCTCTATCCACTGCCTCAAATAGCAAAAATGCACCTGCCTGGACTCTGCACCTGAATGCTCTATGTTTGATAGAAAATCGAATGACCTTTAAAGCCTATGTTGCGTGGAAGACTGAGATGACCGTGGTGAGTGCCATGAGTGAAGTAAGTATGTATTGCAGCCATACATATTTGATACATATTCTGCATTGAATGGTATTCTGTGTTGAATGATAATGTGTTGATTGTGTTTTGGATGAACATTGTGTTGATTGACATGGAGTGATTGTCATGTGGTATTATTGTGTTCATAATACTACATTACCATGATTGTTTCTTGGTTAACGCCTCTCCTTCTGTGTTAATATTCCTAACTCCACACCATAATACCTCCTCTGTGTCAGTGAAATTATCAGTGAAATTGTGTTGGCATGTACACCATGACTATACACAGTGAATGTGGTTGCCTTGAATCATATTAGTATATACACCATCCGATTATATGAACGTTTCCCCTGCTGCCACATTAGAGGATCTATGGACTGCGACTTTCTCGTCCACAAGTGACTTCCCAAGAAGCTTGAAGCCAAAACCGAAACCCTTAAGCAGGCTAAGAAGCCGAACAAGCGGAATTGATACTTTGTTGGAGGCTGGAAATCCTTTCAGCTCGAGGTCCAGCGAATCAAGTGACAGTACACAGTAACCGTTGGATCAGTCGGATTAATGGATAGGGTTAATGGAAGATGAGCAATGTAGATCTTATCGTAGGAGATTAAGTTAAGAAATGGATGGATCACATCAAGGCACGTGTCGACAAAAGGGTGGAAAACATGCAAAATAATGGAGCGGTCTTCGTAGGCGGTAAGCAGTATCTCGCATGCCCTAAAATCTGTAAATGGTATTTTGCAAATTCACACGACTAACCTAAGGGGTTGACATGTAGCACGAGCAAACCACTTTTCTCGTGCACTCTCGACTTGTTATGCATCGTGCAAGATTTCACGCAAGATTACGCGATAGTTGTTGGATCAAGCGGGATTGATCGATGGTGGAGATCGGCCAAGCTAGTTGGTGAGTAGGTGACGCGATAGTCATTCGATTAGATGGGTCAGATCTTATGGTTTTCGCGTCGGAAGATGCATGTGAGTTAATTTAAATTTTGGACGTGATAAGGTTATGAACTGGTGTTTTAATTCCTTTTGGTTTCTTGGAAAATTTGAAGGTTTACCATATACCGGGTAAATTAAATAGTTCTTCTATTTTAGCAGAATAACTAAAATTGGAGGTTGGCGCGAGTTATTGCGCGATAACCATCGGATTGAGGAATGAGATCGACGACAAAGATTTAATGCACTAAGGAGAGCATTGATATGTGAAAAGGTTTGTGGAATGGAAGAAAGGTAAGGTTTAAGTGTGGGCTTCCGTGGAGTTTATTTGGCCAAGAACGATTTGGGTCCTCGAACAGAGCCAGACTCAACCGAACATTCTGTGGACCCCTTCACTAATGTACAAAAGTCTATTTCATTTAACCATACACTACACAATAGAAAAATAATTTCCGACCTCTCTGAAAACTGTCAGCAAGAACATCGATGAGAAGGATAAGATTGTCTGAAATTTCAAATACGTCTACTATGTCAGTGCAAATCACAAATCCTTCATAATTTTTCACGTACAACCTCCTGAAGAAAGAGTCCACTTCTTCTTTGCATGTTATTCCAGTCGGTATAGGAGGAATATCTCGAACGAGGACAACAAATTGTTTTGGTTGATTCTATCTTTGGCTAAGAAGGATATTACAAAGTCGACTTCCATCCATTTGAACAAAGGTAGAGGTAGGTTATCAACGTAAGAGCACAAAAGCAGTAAGAACTATTATGAGACTTTCTAGAATAGAGGATATTGCAGTAACATTGAATTGTGAGTGACTATTGCTTCTTCCTCATTGGTTAATAGTTATGATCGATTTCTTTAAAGTGTAAGTTTGATAATGAAGAAAATGACCAGACTTGATAATGCATTAGAGTTGTTAAGCAGTAGCTCTATTACCTCTAAACTGGAATGTAGAATATCTCCTCAATTGTGCATTAATTCTCTATTGAAGCATTGAAGTTTGTATACTCGTCCGTTGGATAAAACGCTAGATTGTGAACGCATATTGTCAAGTTGATTGAAGGCCAGTGTTATATGTGCATTGGAGCTACAATATATTTGTGAGATGGGATGCAAAGTAAATGTGTTTATATATACAGTGTGAGTGTTTAGGAATGTATGTGCATCTTTCTGCATTGTGTAGGTGCCATTCTTTGCGTTGTGTAGTTGCAAACCGTGGTATGTGCGTTAAACACACGGTTAAACACTAATTTTGGAGTCATATTTATTGCTACTGAGTGTTGGTGTACTAGTGTTGTGGGTCAAATATGCCTCTACTATGTATTGGAAAAGCTATATGATTGCACCAATGTTGTTTATAGAGTTGTCTCTATAAATAAATAGAACCATTGTTAGTGTATTATCTGCACTTTATATAAAAGAAATATTTTGTGGAGGAGAGAAGACATTTGTATTAGCTATAATATTGGTGCATTTGTTGTGAAATGGTTCTAATTGGTGAAGTATTACAATTCCTCAATACTATGATACACCCAGCGACTAACAACACATTTAGAATCAGTAAAGACTCTCTCTCCAAAATTAAGACCTGTCTACAACATGCACAGGCAAACATTGCTTTTTTCCAGCTTGAATCTCAACTACAGCAGGAAGAATTATAGCATTGGAGCCATCATTATGAACCTGTTTCTATTCAGAAGATTGAAACAGACTCCCATAAACAACAAGACAATAATGTTACAGTTGATTTAGATCCAGTGCCCAATAAATCAACAGAGTTACATGTAGATGCAGAAGTTCAGTTTGCACTTCCCTAGCCCATCATCAGACCTTGGGAAGAGCTTATCAGCAACAAGCACAAAATAGGTCTTGGATATGATAAGGAGGTTTCCTTTCATATTCCAGATTACTCAAAGCCCATCCAATTTCAGAGTGTTGGATTCCTTCATGACAATTCACCTTCAGCTGTTCCAGATTCTGCTTCTCTTCCACAACAACAACAACAGATTATGAAATGCCAACACTATGACCGAGTTGGCCATATAAAAGATCATTGTTTTGATCTTCATCCATGTAAGCATTGTCATAAAACCAATAATTCTTCAAACATATGCTTCAGAAACAAACCTCCTGCAAGAACAAAGATTCATCTTGGATGGATCGCTTCTTGGCAATGGGCATCAACAACTAAGAAGATATTCCAGTCATATGTTAGAACTTGTTCTAGAGTATTGAGCAGTCTTGCAGTTGAATTTTATCCATCATCTCACCTTGTATCTGATTGGGGGGGAAAATGATGGTCATATACAAGCTTCAAAGCCACATCAAGCAAGCCTAAGCCACAACCTGCCATACCAGATTCAGAGTTGTAGCCAGAGACAAAGATGCCCCTGATCATGCCTTTAGTTGGTGATGCCTCTTCAAAGAATTGGGACACTTCCTCTAGTAGAAGGCTTCAACTTCTTGCTAGTTTTGGAAGATTTCTAGGAATTGCATTAAGCATTCCAGAGTTGTTGGTCATCCTTAAACTATCACAGGTTGAGACCTCCCTTTTAAGGTTGAGTTTCTCCATTTTATGTGGGGTGAGACCTCCCTTTCATGGTTGAAGGTTTCCCTCTTCAAAACATTAGGAGCACTTCCTCTAGCAGAAGACATAAGCTTCATGCTAGACTTGGAAGAGTTCTGGGAACTACACTAAGCATTCCGATGTTAGTGGTCATCCTTAAATCACCTCCCTTATACCAACATTTGAGAGAGCACATTTAGCCTAATGCTGCCATGCATTTTTGCATGTTTTGTATTACAACTCTCTTCTTGGACTCATACATAACCCTTCGGATTAAGGGGAGGAATGTTGGACACCTAATCCTCTAAGGGTTGGTGTGGAAGTTGAATAGTCTAAGGAAGTTTAAGAGACATTGGAATACGAAACCAAAGATCATATGAATGTACTATAAATGTATATCATTTGTTAATAATAGATAGACTCTCATGCTTATCTTAATATTTTGTTGCTACCATGTATGTGTTTAACAATCACCATCATCCAACTCTATGCAACAACATGATCACAACATGAGTACCATGACATCCCCTGCTCACACTTTGTATGCAACACCTGCAAATCACAGATCCATCCACACATCTTTGATGAGCACTAGTATTGCAACAAGGATGCTGCAACTCCTGGTGCTACGGACTTTACTTCATCAACCCAGGGTTCGTATAAACTTGGAGGTGACAATGTTGTATACACAAATAGATGTCATTGTTCTACTCTTTGTCATTGCTGAGCTGGGGTGATAGACCACTAGGGTTTCTCAAACCAGCCTTCTATTGACTAGAAGAAGTATGATTACCAATTTGGAGAAGGGAGATCTATTCTAATTGGAAGAAAAGAAATGTTGTCTGTTGCATGAAGGAAATATTGAAAGAAATGCTTGCAAAACAACATGAACCAGTTCAAATTCCAAGGACTAACTACCATGGACCAAAGGTAAGTTTTCCCACATGAAATAAACTTTTCTCCATAGGTTCAAATTCCAAGGACTAACTACCATGGACCAAAGGTAAGTTTTCTCACATGAAATAAACTTTTCTCCATAGGTTCAAATTCCAAAGACTAACAACCATGGACCAAAGGTAAGTTTTCCCACATGAGATAAACTTTTCTCTGCATAAAATTCCATGAACTTATCTCCACATGAAATAAACTTTTTAATTCTCATCATATTGAGAGCCATGCCATGGGTGTTGCCATCAAGTACAACATTTGTAACATATAACCATACCAGAAACATAATGCCAACATCCATACCCAAGGATGAAATTTTCTTGGAACCCCAGGTAGCCTTGGGTCCATTTGACAAGTGGGGCATGCATTTCATTGGGCCAATTGAGCCACCATCATGGTAGAAAAAGTAGATCGTTTTGTGAATTGGTTACTTGACAAAGTGGGCTGAGACAAAGGTTCTCAAGGAAATAATAGAGGAGAAAGTGTTTGAGTTCTTAACGGAAAATATCTTCTACAAATATGGGTACCCCAGTGAGATATTCATTGATCAGGGAGCTCAATTCACATCACATCTAATCAAGAATCTTATAAGGCAATATCATATCAAACAGAATACAGCTACTGCTTATCACCCTCAAGAAAATGGGAAGGTAGAGGTTACAAATAGGGAATTGGAAAGAACCCTCATAAAGGTTGTGAGAAACAATAGGAGAGATTGGGTAGACAAATTAGTGGAGGCCACTTGGACCTATAACACCACTTGGAAGACAACTACTAGGTTCAATCCATATGATCTGGTTTATAGAAATCTCTGGTTTCTATTGAGTTTGAGTATAATACTTTGAGAATTGCATCCCAATTGGACTTAGATGTCACCAAATCACAACAAAAGATGCTACTCTAATTGAATGGTTTGGATGAGTTCAGAATGTAGGCCCTCCTAGACACTAAAGTTATATAATTGCAAAGGAAGGTCTTGCATGATAGGCATATCAAGGACAAGGTTTTTAAAGAAGGTGATTTGGCAGTATTATATGATTTGACGTTCAATGATTTCAAAGGAAAGCTAATGACAAGATTGTTAGGCCCATATATAATATAGAAATGTCATGAAAATGGAGTTGTTTCAAATTAGGACCATTGATGAGGAAGGGATTCCCTTTCTTGTCAATGGCTACAGGTTGAAGTTATGCATCAAACCTATGTCTAAGGAATAACTCATCAATACCATCAGTAGAGAAGTAATTGTGATTGGTAATGTCACAGCTTCCAGTCCACAACATTTCTAGATACATTTTTTTTAAAGGAAAAAAATAAATCAAAGGCCTGGATGAAAACCTTTATGAGGCATCTAATGCCAAATCTTGGGTTGGAAACCTCTTTGAGGTAGCAGAGGATCAAGAAACAAAAAGAGAAGAAAAATAATAAAGATTTGTAGGTGAAAACCTCTCTTGAAGCACCTACGATAGGCATATAGGTTGACAACCTCCTTTGAGTAAGATTGTGTGTCAAAAAAAAAAGAGGAAAAACCAAACAAACAAGAAAAGAAAAGAAAAATACACAAGAAATGGATCCACACCATTTTTTCTAATTTTTTCTGTCATTTTGTAGGATTAAAGACAGTGGCAGATTCCATAGCTATAGGGAAAAAATTCTCAAGATTATCTTAACACCTCCATCCATAAACTTCATATCCATCATCCACATTCATGTGATCAGTCCTCTCCACCATCCCATTATCCCAAAATTCAAGTTTCACCCCCTCTTTGGACTACTACAAGGACCTACAAATGCTATATGAAGGTCTTTTAGTGCTACAAGAGGGTTTTGAAAAGCTATAGGAGGGAGGTACGAAGAAATGGAAAACCCACCATGACCTTAAAAAGGATGAATAAGGTTTCCCCACCATGGTCCACCATCCATCCATCACTCATCCATCCCATTTCATAAAAAAAGAAAAAATTCGACTAATATTCCCCCACCTTGTCTTACCCCTATTAATTTTTCTTGGAGAAACACACAGAGGAAATCCTCTTCATTTCTACAAATATACACCACTACCTCAAATTACTAGCATTGTCCTAAATATCTTTGACATCCTCTCTCATCACCCACATGCATCTTGTAGACCCCAAATGAAAAGGAGTGGATTTCTCCAGGAAGAAAACATCCTCTTGTAGTAGCTTGTGCACACATCACAGAAGGAAATAATATTGTTTTTTCTCATCAATAGTAGTGAATGAAAACTTATGATGGCACTGTGAAATAGTCATATCACTCCTAGCAGGACTCTCTACCAGTAATAGAATATTTGACATTAACAAGGTACCTGCACACACAACAAACATAACAATCAAATATCATGAGGAGAAATGAACAAATAAAAGAGAAAGAAATAGAACAAGTCAACTTTGTTGATGCCAATAATGTGGTCCAACTCTAGCATGAAAATATTTGCATCAATTCAATCATGAGGTAGGCATAGTTATGGAAAACTCTCACCTCATACCTATGTGTAAATAATGGAAATGTGTAAATTTTGAGAGGAGAAGTTTTAATAAGCTGGAGGTGGTTAGTTAACTTGGATGCCATCGACTAGTAAACTAAAAGTGATGGTAAGCACTCATGGAATGTGGAGGTGTCACATCAGTTGAGTTGGGATCACAAATAGTGGGTGGTGATTATGAGGAAAGATGGAATAATTACTCTGAGTGGGGACAACGGTCTAAAAGAGGAAACCTCATGTGACTACCAAGTCACCACAATGCTCCAAGCCTAAGCCAAAAATGGTATATTATGTACACGGACTCGAATTATTTTGCATAATCACTCATTTCAAAAATAGTTAGTGAGAGGATGAGATCGGGGTTCCATCAAGGAATCTTTAACCCTGTTCTTCCATTACTACACGAGGAAGCCACAGGAAAGCCTGCAACTGCTACAAGAGGGTCGAAACACCACTACAGGAAGACTAAAAGGGTGAAGGAATGCTACGGTGGGTCGAATTGGTCTCCAAATTATTACCTTCATCCTATACCACTAGATAAAAGGTAATTTCCATCGTCTCCTTAATCCATCCATAAGTTTTTATGCAAGGCGCCCTTCAAAGTTTGCAGGAAGTAGGAGTCTAACTATGAAATTGAAAGACCTTTTTGCGCTGTAGAGTAAAGGGAATGTAGGAAATTATAATTAACGAGGAATTTTAATTCATTTCTACCACTAAATTATACACTAAAGCTATTAAAATAATTATCTCTCCTTCACTTAGCTAGAAACATAGAGAAGATGTGGTGGAGGATATAACAGAAAGGATCCCTCAGATACTAAAAGAATCCATCTACACCCTCCTATGATAAAGATTTTTAGGAGAAACCAATGGCTAGGATTCTTCGAGTTTTGGAAAAGGTATGATGATGACATTGCGTTTGAATTTTCCATGGTTTTGAACTCACAAAAAGAAGAAAGTTCCACCACTATGGTGAGGGGGTTATCTATCTCACTCAGGCTTGAACTAATTAGGTTAGTGAGAACCATACCTCTAGTGATCAAATGGGGTAGAGAATAAAAAACCACCAACCCCACTGCTAAAAATAAAACATTCTTTGATAATCAAAAGCCTATACAGGACAAGAATGGAGTTAGGAAGGAACTCTAACCTTATCCTTGGGATGTGGTGGCCTACAATATCTTGAAATACATCTCTTGTGATGGAAGGTTGAGTGTGTTCTAGGCATACCACTCTAGATTAGTTCATGAGCTTAGATTTCAAGAAAAATTGCCTCTGGCTCAATGACATACTGTGCCATACTTACTCCTATCAGCCATTAGAACATGAGTCAAAAAGCAAGATAGGGAAAATCCAACACCTAGGCCACCATGCCCTCATTAAATTGATAGTGGTGGATGCCTTGAACAAATTTAGAATCCTTATCATTTGGTGCAAATTCATAGATATGGATAGAGAGGCCTTCATTGACACATAAACCCTCACACCAGGTGAGACCCCAACGAGGAAGAGAGGGAGAAATAGAGGAAGAAGAAGAAGGGGAAACGATAGGAGAGGGAGAAGTAGCAGGGTCAGAAGAAGAGGAAAGAGGAGTAGATGTAGAAAGAATAGGGGAATAACTAGAGGTAGAGGTAAGAAAAGATAAGGATGAAGAGGAAGAGGGGGAGAAACAATAAAAATCAATTCTTGAGAAGGCTACTAAGCCTATAGAAACAAAGATATCCCCAAAGTAGGAAAGTGTGTCTATAGGAGCCAATGAAAAATAGGTAGATGCGACTTTAGCTACCTTGAGAAACCTAGTAAAACCTAAAGGGAAGATATAAAAGAATGCCACCCTATAATTTAAGGCTAGGAAAAGCACCAAGATGAACAAAGGGAGGCCAAAAATTCATACAAAGGCCCCTATCACAATTGAAGAGTCCCTGAGCAAGAAAGAGGAGGTGGGGTCCAATGAGAGAGAAATTAAAGAGGTCACCTTTATAGAACCCATAACAAACACTCCTATAGCATATGTAAGGAGGAACACCATCATATCAAACTCCTTCAAGAAACCCAAGACACCTATCACCCTCCAACAAGAAGAAAAGGGGAAGCTATAGGAGGGGAAAACTATGCTACAGGAGGAGAAAAGGATGCTATAGGAGGAGCATAGGATGGTATAGGAAGAGCAGAGGATGCTACAGGAGGTGCAAAATGAGCAATAGAAAGGGAAGAATGTGACACAAAAACTACAAGAGCTAATGGGATCCCTAAAAAAAATTAATAGGGACTTCCCAGAGCTCAAGGATCATAGTCCACAACCTTTCTTAAGCTCCTATTATAAATTCATTGAAGGAGGGTGAATTATTATCAAAAATTTGCAGTCCCACTTTTCTTTGATCTAGAAATAGAAAGAGGAAGAACCTGTAGATGGATGTAAATTTCTAAGTCTAAGAAGGTGGAGGATGTGGGCCTCATCGAAGAAAAGTTCCTTGAAATGGAAAAGAAATTAAGTGAGCTAAGAGAGAGGGAGTCAATAATGAACGATCAACTATAGGTAGAAAATAGGTGGTTGAGGGAGAAGTTACAGGAGAAGGAAACTCAACTAGACACCATGGAAAGCCTCTCCATGGAGGCATTACAGTGTAGAAATCCATCCAAGTCTCATGCACTCTTTCTCAAAGAGATGTGGATGCAATTCCAACTCAAAACTTTACCATAACATGGTTCAATACCATTTCAAGATTACAAATAGTTCATTTAATTTTGCAACCAGGTTATCCTAGAAGAAAAAATGAAATTGGGTGAGTTCTACCTTCATAACCTCACCTTGTCTGATATGAATATTTGGGATCCCAATGCCAAATTGCAAGATACACAGGTTCTTCCCCTAGCATCCTAAAAGACTCATGAGGAGGCAAGAGTTGAGGAAGTAAAGAGAGTCATGGAAAATGAAGAAAAGGAACCATTAAATATCAAGGTAGAGCTAATGACACTAACGATTGTCATTAGCAATCATAGAATCATCCCCAATGATGTTGTCCTTGTACCCAAACACCTTGTCACCCAGGAAGAAGTCATCTCACATTTTGAAGACACACTTAGCTTGTTGGGAAAAAAAGCTAAGTGTGTCTTCAAAATGGTGGAGGAATGCATTGAGGAGGAAACTCCTATACAAAATAATCATTCGAAGATTAAAAGTCAATTGGATTGGACACAAGATCAGTCCAACCTTGTTGCTAGGCCTATAGGAATGAAGAAATGAAGTCGAGGAGAAGAAGGAGTGGACAGAGATAGAAAAAAATGTAGGATTGTATCCAGAATAAGGCACACCATCTAAGAAACCTTGGGATGTCATGGAGGTAACTAGGGCCATGAAATACATGGACATAGATGACTAAGTTTCTTAGAGGATTATAAAAAAATTCAATAGGGGGCTGATGATGAGGCTCATCAATAGGTACATCATAAGGGTCATAATTCAATCCTACAGATTTAGAAGTATCTCTTTCTCATATTTATTTACATTTTTTGTTATATTAT
The DNA here is from genome assembly GCA_000404065.3 of Pinus taeda. Lineage (NCBI taxonomy): Eukaryota > Viridiplantae > Streptophyta > Pinopsida > Pinales > Pinaceae > Pinus > Pinus taeda. Next base: position 67,441 of record APFE031119695.1, on the reverse strand, counting down.
GCTTAGTGAAAGGGATAAAATATGTTTTTATATATCATGGGGCCTAATATGGTTTAAATGTAGGAAATGGAGCGGTTTTGAAATGATTTCAATGAAGGATCTCAGAGTCGACAACTCGGAGACATTCTAGGAGGTTTTCCACCTCCTTGACCTTCAATCAACCAAAATCGTGAACTGTCTCTCAGTACCTTGAGGTCACTGGTAGTCAAGCAAGTGCAATTAAGGAAGATCAAGATCCACCCTTCTCGAGTTCTGGGAGACAAACATTCATATTTTTTGGGGAGTTTTTAGTAGCTACCGTCTCGTATAAATAAACATGAAAAATAGCTCATTAGGATTCAAACTTTATTTCTAAATAGAATATTATCAAGCTTAATAAATTGATAGTTTTACTTTTGACTCTTTACGTTATGCATTTGACATTGATGCAAAGATAATAAGAATTTTCTTATTGGGTAATCACGGAGTAGTTCCAAAGGGTTGAGTCTCTTCGGCTTGGGAACAACCCCAGTGTCTTAGGTCACTCTTATGTATTGATATGTTTTTTTTACATTAGAGTGATCATTATGTTTCTTCATTTCATTAGAAAATGACCCCTCCAAATCTTGTAATTGCAACCTCTATGCCATCTTTCGCATGAGAAAATGAATGGGAGGATCTGCAAGAACAGTAAAAAATACTATGCTTATGATTTCTTGGAAGAAGTATTTTGTTAGTCATATTTCTTTTCATTTTCTTACTATAGCTTAGGAGTTAATTTATTTACTATATCACATTTTTCGGCATAGATTAGATGGCACTTAAATTCAACTCATCTTTTCCACTATTAGCTGTTTCATTTTATCAATGATAAAAGAATATGTGCATGTGATGTTGTAGGGATGTTTGGATCGATAGGCCAGGGGCCTTCCACCATCTCCATCCTAGAATTCTTCACTCTCTTTGAGGAATCCCATATTATGTTCTTGATCTCATTCCCTTAGGCAACTATGAGCACTCCTAGTTCAAAATAGGCATTCCAAAGGTGATGAGATTGCCTAGGTCTATTTTCCACCATTCATCCATCTACCCCAACCTCCATCTAGCTTACCATCCCTTGAAGTCACAATTCCTACCTCCTAAAACTTCTCGAAACCCTTCAGGTAACATTACCAACCTTCCTATAACAATATGTGGCACCTATAGCAACCTCCTATATCATACCTATAGTAGCTTGTTTCACTATCTGTTTTGACCTGTGATGCAATTTTTACTTATTTTAGAAGTAGGTTTACTACCATCTATAAATCCATGATCAAGGGAAACACCTAGGCCATTCCATCCATCCTCTTCCTTCACTGAAAAATAGCACAACATTAGTCTCTTTACCATAGATTCAACAAAAATATAACATTGATTTATATGTAAGTGTACACTACATAGATGGTGCATGAAATCTTGAGTTATGATTTGATAGGTTGGTTTTATTATCTGCAAGTGGATTTGTTGTCTAGATGGTTGATTGTAATATAATGTAGTTCCTTTTCTCCAAGTAGTGTAGCTCTTGTCATTTCATGGATTGATTCAACGGGATTTAAAATTTGAGATTTAAAGAGTATTTTCATTTTTATCATTAGAGTTATTTTGAATTACAACTTCTTTAGTTAGTTTCCTTCTAATACAGTAGAAAGAATTGTCTTGGTGTATTATTGATCAAATGTCCTAGTTGAGGGTGGAATGAGTAGAATCCCATCTACTTTGTATATAGCACTGTCACCTCAAAGTTTGTAGGAATGCCAGGTTGATAAATAGATTTGAGGAACCCTTGGGATTTGGAACAATCTTGGTGTAGTACCAAGGCTCGCCAATTGATATTATAAATCAAAGGGAATAATAACCCTAAGGGATTAATACTAAAAACCAAGGGATTGTAAAACAAAGGGGATAATAATAAAACCAAGGGATTAATATTACAAACCCATGGTATATAAACCCTAATAAAAATTCTATAAATAACATAACATGAGTTACCCATGAAATCCTATTAATGAGTAAAAATAACATGATGAATATATTGCATAATTACATTATGTGGCTTGTTGGATCAGGTGCACAACTATTTAATAAACACACAGCAGAATTAACACAGCAGTCAAGCACATAAACACAATATTTAACGTGGTTCACCCAACCAATCTGGGCTACGTCCACCAAACATAGGCATCAAGAATATATTAATCAAATTGGAGATTACATCAAGAAATCCTCACACTCACTTAGCAAATCATCCGAATGATTGCCTGTTATATAGCATAGAGAATCTAACAGCCTCATAACTCCCTCACATCAAATATAGGAGGCATTAACTCCCTCCCAACAACCTGGAGCTAATCTAGGAACTGAATCCCTCTTGTTGTCATCCTTCAGAGATTTTTGCCTATTTAACTCAAACAGAAAAAATCTCAACAAATCTCCACCTTGACAAAAATTCGCCTGATGCCCTGTTATTATTATTTTATCTTTTCTACAAGCCAAGAGAAGCCAAACACCAGCGTAGCTTCTCCAAAAAAACTGGTTTCGTGAACATGTCTGCACAGTTCTCCTTTGCATGCACCTTTTTAAGAGAGACTCCCCTTTCAGTGATAACCTGTCTTACAAAATGGTACTTAATTGGAATATGCTTTGATTTGCTATGATAGGCCGGATTCTTAGCCAAATGTATTGCACTTTGACTATCACAAAGTAACATGATGTTGTCCTGTAACCTACCAAACTCACCAAGCAAACCTTGCAACCAAACCGCCTCTTTGCAAGCATGAGAAGCAGCAATGTATTCTGCTTCAGTAGTGGACAAAGCAACAATGTTTTGTAGCTTTGACATCCAGCTGATAGCTCCACTTGCAAGAGTAAAGACATACCCTGAAGTTGACCTTCTCTTATCCAAATCACCTGCAAAATCGAAATCAACATATCCGCAAACAAATTCACTACTCTTATTGTAAGAAATACAATAACTACTTGTGCCTCTTAAATACCGAAGCACCCATTTCACTGCTGACCAGTGTTCTTTACCCGGATTTGCCATGTACCTGCTGACAACCCCAACTGCATGTGGAATATCTGGTCGAGTACAAACCATCGCATACATTAAACACCCTACTACATTGGCATATGGAATTCGAGACATATAATCCTTTTCTTCATCTGTATTAGGACATAAACTCGAAGAAAGCTTAAAATGGGAAGCTAAAGGGACTGAAACAGGCTTCACATTATCCATACCAAATCTCAAAAGTATTTTCTCAATATACTTTTGTTGTGATAGCCATAGCTTACCATTGCTCCTGTCTCTGAAAATCTCCATGCCCAAAATCTGTCTTGCTGCTCCTAGATCTTTCATATCAAATGTCCTTGCCATCTGAGCCTTCAACCTATTGATTTCTTCTATGCTTTTGCTTGCTAAAAGCATATCGTCAACATACAATACCAAGATAATGAATATGCCATTATTCAACTGTTTAAAATAAACACAATGATCATATTCACTTCTAACATATTTCTGACTCAACATGAAAGAATCAAACTTCTTATACCACTGCCGAGGCGACTGCTTCAGGGCATATAATGACTTCTTGAGCCTGTAGACAAATTTCTCATTGCGATGCTGAACAAACCCTTCCGTTTGTTCCATATATATTTCCTCATCTAAATCACCATGTAGAAATGCAGTCTTAACATCTAACTGTTGCAACTCCAAATCAAACAAAGCCACTAATGCTAACACAATT